>JAYMTP010003672.1:0-16481 GCA_036897365.1 Geranium brycei | reverse complement strand
ACCTTTATGTATATTTTACTATTTTTCCTTTCCTTTCTTTATTTTCTTTTTCTAGATTTATTTTCTTCTTCTCTAAAATTCGTTTTTTTTAGAGATTTGGGATTGGGTGTGTACGGACGGAGTTGGTGTTGACGGCACTGAGCGCGGGTTTTGGGTGACCGGAATAGCCGGCGACAATTATAGGTGTTAACGCTGATCGGCGGTTCCGGTTCCACGGTGTTTTGCCGTTTCCCGGTCACGGAGGGACGGAGAGTGCGACGCGCCGCGACGGTGAGTGCGAGCCACGACCTTATGTTAAGGTGAGGTACAAGAGAATGTCCCATTTTATTAAACCATATTATTTTATTTATTTTCAACGGTTAATAATTAATTAAATGTATTGACATTTTCTTGTAACTAATAAACAATTAAAAATATTGATTTTAAAAATAATTGTCGTTTTCAATATTGTTATAATGTTAAGGATTAATATTTAACTTTAATGTTTTTCTTTAATCCATTTTTAAGTAATTGTGACTAAATTGTATATTCATTTTAGCACATGTAACATTTATGAATCTAATGAGAGGTGATATCGAGAATTCTCCGGCCAACAGAGGTGGAGGTTGTGGCTTGTCGCGAGGCTTTATGGTAGGCCGAAAGATGTAACTGGGGTCGAGTTATTATCGAGTCGGATTGTCAAAGTATTATCTCTACCATCCGTCTTGGTTAACATTTTCTATCTAAGCTTTGGTGGCGTTACTTTTTATTGCTCCTTCATCTTATTTAGGTTCCATGAAGTTTCTTTGTCGTTGATGTGCTTGTTAAGTTTGGATTATGCAACTCATACTAGACTTTTGGTGGTGAATTTTTACCACCAAGTCTTTTAACCGCTATTGAGTGCAATGCTCATAATATCTAAGTTCTAAAAAAAAGAGGTGATGTGTTTTGAAAAATCAAATATACAGGATAAATTACTATTCTATATTATACAAAGAAAGAATACTATAATTTGGGAAAAAGTGGCTATAAGCTTGCAATTTTATTTTGCATGATATATATAATATATTTATTTATTTATTCCAAAAACAATGAAAATCTCAATAAAATAAAATATCTTAATATAAACAATAATATTTCATTCAACTCTGAGTTCTCCACTTTTCTTTTTCTATTACACGCTATTAATATTCTGTACACTTCAAATTCAGTATTTTTTTACTTTTAAATTTTGATAACAATTTTGTATGATAGTAGACATTAACACACAAAAATTAGATCACTTTTTTCAAAAAATAAAATATTACACAGCCACATTTTGCAATTTACCTTAAATATAATATTTCCCTAACATACATATGGTCATAACTGGAAAGGTATGAATGTGATTTCTCTATGAAATATGTGCATGAAAATTTGTCATCACATGCAGCTATGAATTCAGACCTCATTACAAGGTGAAGGTGATGTTACAGTTGATAAAGTCTAAAAATAACACAACAGTTGAGTTTCATACAATAGACATTTTCATATCTTCATTGACCACAAGCTTTTGGAAACTTATGACCCAAAATTAAACCTGCCACAGACTCACACAATTCAAGGTTCAAATGGGTCTCACACAAGATCATCATCTTCAACCTATGTTTCTCCAGAAAACTAAAAAAAATCCAAAATTTAACCCTAATGAAGTCTGTAAGATAAATCCTACTGAGTGAAACATTTTTCATACCTCAACTGTTACCGAACCTGCGCTGACGGGTTTTTTATAGACTCTCGCGACTGGCATTCCATCGCCCCCGTCGTTTCCAACCCTCCAGGTGCGATCCTTCTTCCTCTGAGGCTTCTTGTGCTGCTTATGCGCCGCTTTGGGTTTCTTTACAGTGGTCTTCGTGGAGGCAATTCCATTGGCCATGTCGAATGAGTTCAGGTCATCAAGAACGTCCTCAAGGGCAGGTTTGCTTCCGCCTTCATTTTCTTCGTGTTCTTCATATAGCTCAGTATCATCATCATTATCGGATGAAGCAGAATCCCGAGTTTCAGATCCAGTATCAGCTTCCCGAGTACCATCATCATCATTGGACATTCCGGGTGGCATTTCATAATGTGGCAGCTTCCCGTCAATGTAATCTTTCAGAATTTGGCGCGCAGCTCTGGTTTCATCGGGCAGGCCGCTGGAGGCAACATACCCACGAGAGGCACAATAAGCCCTCATGAGCTCGGCTGCTAGAGGAGGCCGAGACTGGGGCTCGTAGGGCTTGGGCTTTGGCAAACTGATCTTATAGATTTCCTCAATTACCTGCCTCGGGACTTTATTGGCCACAATCTGAACAGCCTCCCTGTTCTCAGTAATCCTGTCGATAGGCAACACCCCAGAAGCAATCATATCATATCTAGAGCTTGAAAAGGAAGGGAACACCAACCCGGGGCAATCACAAAGCGTAAGCTTATCTTCTATGATGTCAAACGTTTGGAAGTGCTTCGTCTTCCCCGGAGTGTTGGTGACACCAGTTCGTTTCTGGCATAGCAAAGCATTGATGGTCGAACTCTTCCCCACGTTGGGATACCCGACGAATCCCACCATTACTTTCTTGGGAGCAAAGTTTCCGACATCTGATGAACCCGTACCATGCGAGTACAATTGTCCTCCCATTTTAGCTATTTCCTCAGCCTCGTGTTGTAAACGAGCCAAAAGCTCATCCCTTGCATATATTTTTGTGTCAAGATCATCAATGGTTTGCGATGTGATATCTGTTTCAGATTCGGGATTCTGTTTTTTGCCTTCTAGATCGGCAAAAGCAGCCTTGGCCGACCAGAATAAAAACAGAATGTCATGAGCATGGAAGTACTTGGCCCATTTTTCCCTGCAAAAAAGGCGTGAAATGGAAATGATCACTCCAATAGACTTTAAAGTTAATCAGTGACAATAACAATAACAATAACAATAAGCTTGATAAAGATGCACCAACCTGATAGATAGTGGTAAAAGGTCAGCCTTGTTGATGAGAAGTAATGTTCTTTTGTGCTTGTCAACCTCTTGTACATAAGCCTATGTCCCAACAAAAAAAGTCAACAGTCATCGACAAGGTATACACTAATTATAGTAGTAAAGAATACAACTCTGTACTCTTATTCTTCAAAGAACACTAAACATTCTCCCCCGTCATTTTGAAAGTTAAATGTCCGGGGAATTATTAAAATGGGAATTTTGATTGACATCACTTTTGATACAATGTCGTAGTCATATAACTTCATTTGTGTATGTCAAACAACAGATAGGTGATGTGCATGCTTCACTGTCTTGGATATATTTACAGCAATTCTATCATATTTGCAAGTATAATCAATATGTATCACTCGTTATAGACAATAGATTAGATGCATTACCTCCAAATCGGGGCAACGATAGAACAGCGGGTCTCGGGCATCAACAACCATTACAAGCTGAACACAACATAATAACATCAGCATTTCCTCTGAGGTAGATCAAACAGTAAAACAGGAAAGATATAGCATGCACATCTATAGAGAAACAGCATAATAAAGCATATGCTCAAGTGATAAAGAATATCATACCATATAAGAGGTAAAGAATGTAATAAATGAGCAGAGGGTCAGATAGATCATAAAATTATACATAAAAAATCCACTGTGAAATTGGAGTGACTAATCAACCAGCATAGACAATTATACAATAAAGGAAAATTGGTAATTCATGCATTTCACTGTGAAGTGTTTAACCAAGAAAGAGTTATGAAGGAAAGTGTGTTCTTAAAAAGAAAAACCACCAAACTCTTACCAAATGACTACGTTCAACCACTCGCCAAAGTTGTCTCCAGATATCAAGGTTCTTCTCAAATGGAGTAAGAACAAGATTCTCGTTTTCCTCAAGCCTATGACATATACATATAGTTGGGTCAAAGAGTGAGCATTGTTATGGTCAACTTCAAAATTTATGTTTCCTGGACAATGCAGTAAAATGTATCTCAAGAGAAAAGGAACCTTTTCACCATTCTTCATGTTATAATAACAATGAAGAAAGACCAAACATGCTAGTGGAAGCAATATCGATACTCAAAAGATGGAAAATCTGCATAATCATTTTCCTATAACAAGGAACAATGCAGTTACTAATCATCTATACGACAAACCTCGCGAGATTCCGTCGCCAGATAAGAAAAGCTTTCCATTCATTGTCATGCAGCTCATCCTTACTCATGTCAGGTGTCCATGGCGGTCTGCAGGAAAAGAAATTACAACCTCTGATAACAACAACAATAACAAGAATACTCGACAAGTGAAGAAGGCGCACCTGCGAGGAATGTAGAGGCTGCCGGCATGCCGCTCCTCTTCCTTTTTCTGTTGCTTTCTCTTTTCCTCGGCAGTCATCAGAGCAGTGCCCGAACCATCTTCACTGCACACACACAATATTCACAACAGAGAAAGCCCATCAACAAAAACACTTTCAATATACAAACAAATGACATGGTAAAAGAAAATGAAGTTAAACCCTACGAAAAATGACACTTCAATACACCCCAACTTTAGTTTTGTGTCATAGAGGTACCCAAAACTAAAGCTGGGTTTCTCCGAAGGTACGTTTTAGTTGAGTGTATTGATGTGACAAACCGCAATACCTAAGTCTAGTTATGTGTCATTTTCCCCTTAATCCTATACAATAAAAGAGCATAAATTTAGCCCCCATTCTTTCTTTTGGCCATCACCCACATGAAGAAAAGCTATGCTACAAGCAAAAACCAACGAGAAGCTGAATATTGTGTACAATGATTCACTTTCTCATTTCCAAAACTTAATACCTAAGCTGCAGAGTTTCAGTGTATGTAACTTAAATTCCAAAACCTACATTATCTAGATAAGCAATTAACCACGTGATTTCCAGCTTAAAATGGCCAGAAACCTCCAATTCCCAACTCAAAATCAAATTGACAACAAAATCAACAGTGAAGACCGAAGAACAAGTCCATACGAATTGACGACGAGGTCGGGGTCGGGGTGGCCGTCGGAGAAGAAGCGCTCGGCGTCCTCGGCCTGCTGAATCACGGCGTCGATGTCGTTGACGTCGGTGACGGACTCGAGAACCCTGTGCTGTGCCCTGTAGAATCGCCCCTTGTCCTTGGACTGGGTGATCATGTGGTTGTGGTGCTTCACCAGGGTCCTCCCGAGACCCGTCTTCTCGTTCTTCACCATCTCCGAGCCCGCGAACCCTAATTGCACCGAGCAAGCGAAGCTTCACAGCGACGACGACGACGAGCTTCGTCTTCGGGATTGAGCTGTGGCTGTGGCGGTTGGGAAGAGAAGTGGCTCCAAGGGTTTGTTTTTGCCACTCCCTCCTTTTTGGTGGGTTATTGGGCCCTTGGCCCAGTCCATTAAGGCCCGATTTACATCCCAGGAGGGTGAGTGGGTCGGGTTGGCGGGCTTTTTACCCACGAGCTGAGCTTTTAACGAGCTGCTCAAGTTCGATTCGTTAAAAATTTATTTCAAACCTGTTATAATCAAACTCGGGCCAAATTTGAACTGAAGAATATACTCGTTCAATAAACGAGCCGAGTTCAAGCCCGACCTTTCAAGACTCGATAGATTCGTGAGCCAGTTCGTTTAATATTTAATTAATTATATATTTTACTTTTAATAAATATTTATAATGAAATTAGATGAGCTCTAGCTGACTCGTTTAGCGTTGAATTAATTATATATTTTTATTTAATATTAATTTTGTTTTCAATGAATGTTTGTACTGAAAAGTATGCAAACCGAATTGAGTAGAGGCTCGAACTCGTCTATTTTATTTCGAGCGAAACTCGAGCCTAGGTGCATAAGCTCGTTCGATCCCGAACTGAAGTCAAGTTGAACACTTTTTCATGAATCAAGTAGAGCCTTGCTAAATTATGGTTCGATTTGGCTCGTTGACACTTCTACCAACAGTCATGGTTGTATTAGATTAAATCAAAGTGATATGAAATAAGAATATGAGTTTGATCAAAAAAGAAATAAGAATATGAGTAAAGTGTAGTACAGTTCATGATTTCAAAATTGAACTAACTTAAAACTAGCCAAAATTAACTTTTGTTGTTCTTGAATTTAGGAACATTACCTTAGAATTAGAAGTATTTGACAGACAAATTATAGCCATTTATGGCTATAGACTATTTTTCGGTTCCAATCATTTCGGGCACTATTTATTTGTAGAATCATACCAATATAATTTATCTTATGATTAATTATGCAATTTTATTCTATACAACGTGGTAAATTTTAAACATACATTCGAAAACCAAAATAATACCACTCAATCAAAAGTTTAAGTTCACAAATATTAAAAATACTAACAATAATCAAACCTTATGCTTTATATGCCTTTCGGTTGAGTTACTTTTGGTTTAACCGTGATTTTGTTGGTTAAATATCATATTCGAATCATGCTTTCATAAAATTATAACCAAAATTAAATTATTATTTACTATTCTCAATTTTTAAAATACAAGCTGGCACAATTTTCAATGGCACAATTCTCCGAACCTGGCAGGAATCTGCACATGTTTCCGACCCAATTGGAGCGGGATGGGGATACCGCGACCATACCCCACTGACTCGCCCCATATTAATTGCAAATGCAACATGAGTAAAAGATGATAAAACTCTTAAACTCAATCATAAAACCATTTATTTGTTGCACAACAACTGAAAATCTAAATTTATACATAGGGAAATATTAAAACGGGGGAATTGGTATGAGCTGCGCGAACGCAAGCCCCAGCCGGCACAAGTTATGACGTACACTCTCCCACTTGGGGAGATGTTAAGGTGGTGCCCTTCCTCAGTGCAATGGAGGTCACCGACTCTAGGCCATGGTCCTTTTTGAACTACCATCGACCCCGTCCAAGTAAGTGCTTTTCTCAATCTACCTCCTCTCAATTTATACTATGCTTCTCAAATGCTCTCCAAGTTCCTTTTCGATGTGGGACTCTCTCACCACCACATCCACATGCACATGCTCGTGCTAAATTGCAATACTCAAAGCCACGTGTTACCTTATGAATACCATAACATAATTCTTATTTCCCACTCTCGTAATTCTTATTTGGGAAAATTGCAAAAACTTTCTCTATAATTATGTTTTTTTGCACAAACTCTTTTTTCACTGTATTTTTGCACACTCTCCCTCACGCATGTTCATTTTTGCAAAAAATCTCCTTACTCATGTTTATTTTTGCGATGTCTATGCAAATCCGTGAAAATTAATGGAAGTGTCGCTTAAGTGTTAACTCAAACGTGCTCAGGGGTGGGCACTTTGGCAACGGAACCAGAGACCGAATCTGAAATGAACCGAAATCGGGACTGGAGAACCAGGAACCGCAGGTAACAATTCCGGATTTGGTTTTTAAACTGGAGACCCGGAGAGTCCGGTCCGGTTCAATTCTTGACCGGTTCAGTCCGGTTCTAGACCCATGCCCACCCCTAAACGTGCTAACTCAAACGTCCAACACATAAGTGAAACTTCCGTTAATTTTCACGAATTTGTACAGACGGTGTAAATTTGAACATGAGTGTGAGAGAGCTTTTGCAAAAATACAGCGAAAGAAGAGTTTGTAAAAAAAAATAATTATAGAAACTTTTTGCAATTTTTCCTTCTTATTTTCCACCTGCTCTCGTCAAGCATTTCCCATAGACACTTCACAAAATACTATTCGAACTTATTCATTAATCATTTAATTTGTGCTCTAGTTCATTTTCTAAGGCCCGGTTTATTCGTGAACCAACTCGTTTAGTTTTTAATGAATATTTGTAATAGAAATTAACCGAACATGGCTCGAGTTTTACTATTTTTGCTCGAACCAGACTTGTACTTAGTTTCATAAACTCATTCGAGCTTGAGAAGAGACACCTTTTTCGCAAGCCGAGATGATCCCTAACGAATTGAAGGCTTGGGTCAAATCGTTTACAATTTTTGATAAATCGAAACTCGATTCAGTTCGTTTACATTAATGCAATTGTGGTGAGCTTCTTATCTTTGTAATCAACACACGTCCAGAATATCAACCAATACAATCAAACACCAGCAATCAAAATATTTTATAGAGATACACTCAAGTTTTATCAAAACAGTGCTCAAGCTTGAATTCAGTGAAGGTCATGGAGGTGTAAGGGTATATGGAAAATTTTAAACGTGGACCTTCCATAAGGGTTTCGATTTGGAAGGTCTACACCACTATGTTCAATAATTTTAGAAGTTTTAAATGGGTATATATTACACCTAGTGGTTATTTTAAACATGTTTTTCTATAAGGATAATTTCATATGGATACTTTAATAATTGTCTGTTTTTTCAGATGGGCACCCCTAGAATATTTTTTGGCAATAAGGATACTTAAGATTTGCAATTTTTTC
The DNA here is from genome assembly GCA_036897365.1 of Geranium brycei. NCBI lineage: Eukaryota > Viridiplantae > Streptophyta > Magnoliopsida > Geraniales > Geraniaceae > Geranium > Geranium brycei. The sequence goes on along the minus strand of JAYMTP010003672.1, from coordinate 8,096 downwards.
ATTTTTACACCTCTCCGTCCAATTCTATTAGTTTTTAATATTGTTTGACATGTGAAATGCCTAAAATACCCTTAAGAGTTTAATGAGTTATTAGAATTGAATTGAAAAGACTAAAATGCCCTCACATATACTTCTAATTTTCAAACATGTGTCATTCACAGACATTCTCTTCCCTCTCTGACCCAACCCTTTACGAAGCAACACTTTACAAAAACCCAATATTTAAATTGATATTTGATTTTTCAGGAGCCTTTGGGCACGGTAAAATGTTTTTGTAGGTTAAAAATAGAAGAAACATGTGTTGAAATGTTGATTTTTTTTCTTAATAACTAATATCATAGACAGTGATGATGCAATGTGAATTATACATGCATCTTTACAATACAAATGTTGACAGCAGATCTAACATTTGGCCGGTATTATATGTTTTGATATCAATTTCCTAACAATTATTCAAAATCAATATATCAACTCAATAATTATCATAATTCAATTTATCAATTAAATAACTAGGGTAATTTAAAAATTTTAAACAGTAATTCAATTGATAACACAATAACTATCAAGACAATGAAATAAAAAAACTATCAGGATAATTCAATTTGATTTGGTTGATATTATTACAATCGACTATTGATTAATTACGTTAAGCAATTAATCATACACAAAATGATAAAATTTATCTTTCCTGAGAGGAAATGCAGGTATGCTATTTATAACATAAAAAGGCAAATGGAATAAGTAAAACGTGTATTTTATTTTATATTTATCTCTCTAGCACAGCAGAGAAATTCCCATCCTCATTTTCAAATATGCAAACTAAGCAAAGCAAAGGATTATTAAAAGGCAACGGCTTCTTGTGAAAGGTTTATGTTATAGTTTCATCTGACTTCATAGCTTCATCTGACCTGACTTTATAGTTTCATCTGACTATAGTTTCATCTGACGCGCATTGTGGTGGGGACCACATGCTAGCTATGGCCTTTATAAGCCTCTCTCACATTCCATTTAACTTATCTCTACAATTCCTTTCAAGCTATTGTGTCACCTTCGCAAATCCATGGCCGTACGATACGATCATACCTCGGTTTCTGCTCCAGTTCTACGCACTTCGGTAAGAACCAACAACTTAATTTACCCGTGCTGCAGTGACGAGTTTTAAAATTTGCTACAATTATGATAAAAATCAGTTAAGTTCATTTTTTTTTTCACTTTGTTCTAATATCGTAATAATTTGCATGAAAAACCTATTTTTTTCTTTCATAAAAAACGAAAATACCTCAATTCAGCATGACTAGGGTGAGATCGATAATAAACCAAAATTAAAATGTGATGTTAAAAATTGGACCAGTTTGATATTTAAATTATATAATAATCATTAAATTAATATTAAAAATATTAATTAAAGTGAGCTTGATGTGAGAGAATCTGCAAGATTATCATATTTTACTCATCTCCAGTGATCAATAATTTCTTCATATTTTAAACTGTAGCTTATCTTGACCTTTTGGAAATGTTTTGTGGAACAGCCTTCACCCGCCACCACACGACTGCGTTTGGTGATTCGATTCGCCATTATAATTACCAAAATGCCCCCACCCGGCTTTGATGTCGTCATCGATATCCCCCCTTGTAACCATGTAATTCCTGACGACGAAGGTCATGACACGGTAATATTTTTTTTCATGTTTTATGAAACTTATATATCATACGGGGGTGTTTGGCTGAAAAAGAGGACACCCGAGTTGTAGGGGTGGGCACTTTAGATTCGGAACTGGTTTCAAACCGAGATCCAAGCCGGACTATAACCTAAAAGTCGAGAATGTGGAAAATAGGTCAGCTTCCATTCAGTTACATTCCAGTTTCAACAATATAAAAACCGTCATTAACCAGTTTAGAACTGAATCGACTCGCATAATATGTTAAATGTTATTTATCTTTTAGCTTGAAAACTTTATATTTCGGTTGAATTGTAGTAGTCTAATCTTAACATTCGGTTTTTGTTCGTATACTAATGTTTTTGCCCTATAAATCAGGCTCAGTTTCGTCTAATTCGGCCCATAAAAAATTGAGCATAAATTTAAGATTAAGATTTCAGGGATTTTTCAGGACACATGCGCCCAAAAATAACCGATTCGAACCGAACCAAAATTCATCGATTCGATTTCCATATTTATTTGCTTAAAACTGAATTCATAAGTTCGATTTAAAATCGAACCATGAACGGCCCTGATTCAAGATATCTAGAACCGTGCCCACCCTTGTGGAGCTGAAAAAAAATAAATTTGACTTTTATTTAAAATTTTTTTAAGAGATAATGACAATTTGTTACACCTAACTATAACGAAATTACACTTTCATATCCTAACTACTTTTCTCTCTTTTCTAGTACCATGACAATTTTTTTCTGACAACCTACCTCTAAAATGCCTAAAATACCTAAAGTGCCATTGATTTAAGAAACCATAAATTGAATTGGTTCAAGTTTGTTTATCTCTCATTCAATTTGGTTTATATTTAAGATGCAATTACAATTATGCTCTCACATCTAAAATTAAATTTGAACAATTTTAAATCTAGTTTGATAAATCAAATTGGACCAGTTCTATTCTGATTTCTTAAACCAGAGGTATTTTAGTCATTTTAGCATAGGGTGTCACAAAAAAATTGTCAGGGTACTAAAAAAGAAAAAAAAATAGTTAGAGTATGAAAGTGTCATTGCGTTATAGTTAAGTGTGACAAAGTGTGATTATTCTTTTCTTTAATATTAATGGTATCGTATTTAATTATAAGCATGCAGCTTTTGGAGACGAGACATTTCGCCGTTGACCAGGTGGAGCTCACGAGCATGATGAGAGACAAAAACATGGATCTACTGGTCAACCGGTTCCATGGGGTCAAAGGTTTGGCCGATCTTCTCCGGACCCACCTCTCCTCTGGTCTTTTCACCGAAGACGACGTAGACATTGTAAAGAGACGAGAGTGGTTTGGTTTTAACAAGTACACGAGCCCACCTCCACCCAAGAGCCTCGCGAGCTTCGTCGGCGACGCGGCGCGAGACCCGATGGTCGTCATGCTTCTGGTCTGCGCCGCGCTCGCTCTCGGGTTCGGCATCAAGCAGCACGGCCTCAGGGAAGGGTGGAGCCGAGGCGCGAGCGTCGTGCTCGCCGTGTTCCTGGTCGTGGCCGTCTCCGTCTTCTCCAAGATCAAACGGTCAAGAAAGGACCGCGATATCGATCATTATGGTAATGGTAATGGTAATGACGTTGAGGTGGTGAGAAATGGGAGAAACGAGAATGTAGCGTCCCACGACGTCGTCGTGGGAGATATTGTTTGCTTGAAGAGCGGGGTTCAGGTTCCGGCCGACGGGCTGTTTCTTGACGGGGAATCTTTGACTCTGACGGACAGTGTTTTCGGGGCCGAAAGCGATAATTCGATTGACCCGTTCCTTTTCGCGGGCACGAAAGTGAGCGGCGGGCGGGCACGGATGCTGGTGACGTCCGTCGGGATGAACACGGGATGGGGAGAGAAGATCAGGTTGCTGACGATGACCAAAGAGGCCGCCGCCGTCAGGGAACAGCAGACGCCATTGGAAAATAGTATAAGCGAGCTCGCCTGCAAGATCTCAAAGTTCGGGTTAGTATTTGCAGCCCTAGTGGTCGCCTTTGGGAGACACCAACACAATAAAGAGGAGAGTGATGAGAGATACATGAATAGTAACAGCGATCGGTTCGCGAGAGCTCTTAACACGGCCGTGGCCATCCTGGTGGTGGCAATGACGGAGGTTCTGAGCCTAGCCGTCACCCTCGCCCTCGCCCACTCCGCCGACAAGACGAGGGCGAGCGGGATCAGGGTCAGGAAGCTCCGGGCTTGCGAGAACATGGGCGCCGCCACGGTCATGTGCGTAGACAAAACGGGAGTCATCACTCTGAGTCAGGACATCAGAGTGGTTGAGATATGGACCGGAAGAGAAGAGATATCAAGTGTAAGTACCGCACATAAAGCTGCTCTTAAGCTCATCAAACAAGGGATATTTGGATTCGATACACATGACTGCACGACTTCCCATAGCACAATTGAGAGAGCAATACTATCCTGGGCCGTGTCGGATTTGGACGCCGATCGGGTGAGCGAAGTGATCAATGTAGAGGAGTTTGATTCTGAGAAAAGGCGAAGCGGAGTGGTTCTGAGGGATAAAAGTAACGAGAACGAAGTTCACATTCACTTGAAGGGCGCACCGGAGACGGTGCTTAGTACATGTTCTTGTTACTATGATAACTTGGGGGCCATAAAAACGATAAAGGAAGAAGAACGCGAGCATCTGCAGAGCATCATCAATTCCATGACAGCTAAAAGCTTAAGTTGTATTGCCTTCGCTCACAAGAAAATACAGAAGGAGACATACCGGTTCATCTCCTCGCGGCGAGAGACTGAAATGACATGGTTAGGGATAGTAGGCTTGGAGAACACTTGCCGCCCGGAGACCAAAGAGGCAGTAGAATCTTGCATACACGCCGGAATCAGCGTCGTAATGGTCACCGGAGATGACCTGGAGACGGCAAAGGCGATAGCCCTAAGGTGTGGCATTCTTGACAACGGCGTTGCTATAGAGGGAGCTGAATTTAACCGTTATTCAGCGGCAGAGAGAATGCATAAAGTGAACTCCATCCGCGTGATGGCACGGGCGTCCCCTTACGACAAGGCTAGCTTCCTATGCTGCCTGAAGAAGATAGGGCACGTGGTCGCTTACATGGGACATTCCGAGCCCGCTCTCAGAGAAGCCGACGTGGCGATCTCGACGAAACTTCAGGCGGCGGAGGCAGAGGAGTGGTCGGATTTGAGTGTCTCGCGGGACGGGGACATGAAGTCGACGGTGGAGGCTGTGAAGTGGGGAAGGTGTGTGTACAGCAACATCCAGAGGTTCCTCCAATTTCAGCTCACGGTGAACCCTTCTGCTCTGGTCATCAATTTCTTGTGCGCGGTCTCCACCGGCAACATCCCTCTGTCGGCCGTGCAGCTCGCGTGGGTCACCCTCGGAACCTCGGCCCTGAGTACCCTACAGTCGTCCGACTACATCATCACCAGGCCTGCAGATCGGACGAACCTGATCACCAAGGTGATGTGGAGGAACATCATTGGCCAGATTTTGTATCAGGTTTGTCCCTCTTTTACCAACAATAGGGAAGATCTATCTATCTGTTGGGAAGATCCGGACCTTACCTAGAACAAGCATACAAGAACAACCCACATACACAATATTAGAACCCACATTTCACCCAGAAGACTAGTCCATCAGGTCTAATGTGTATTTAAACTCTCAATCCCACGATAATTATTTTCATCCTATCTATGCCTCACCATGAGAGGAGCCGATCATGTTCCCGGTCGGAAAGCCCACATGTTTACGTAAGAGTCCACCTTTAACCCAAAAGATCAGCCGATTAGGTCCAGGGTCTAATGTGTATATAAATTTTTCAATGTGGAACTTTAAACTCACTTGTGTACGTAAGAAAATCAAACGTGTTAATGAAAGTTACTGATGACTCAAAATTATTTTGAAATAATTAAGTTTACTGAACGCGACACCCTTCTATGTAAAATGACTTTTTTGCCCTTTTCGACTTTTTTTTCACGTTGACTTACTGTAAGTGTATGATCAGGTGAGCCTTATCATGCTCCTGCACTTGAATGGGTTCGGCGGGCACAAGGTGAAGGACACATTCGTCTTCAACGTCTTTGTGCTGTGTCAAGTGTTCAATGCGCTCAACGCGAGGAGGCTAGAGGAGAAGAACATTTTCAAGGGAATGCTAAAAAATAAGTCCTTATTGGGAGTGGCTGCGACGTTAGTGATTCTTCAAGTATTGATGATAGAGTTTTTAGACAAATTTGCCGACACTCAGAGGCTTGATTTGGGGGAATGGGCCCTTTGTATAGTTCTTGCGGCTCTTTGTTGTCCATTTGCTTGGCTTGTAAAGTGCATTCCTGTTTCCGACAGTTAAAATTACATATCAATGCGTCAAATTAGCCTAAATCTTAGTTAGAAATAGATAAGAGGATGAAAATGTATATGATTACTATGTGTGTTCATTTGAACTTTTTCGATTGAACTATTCTTTGTGAAAAATATGTAACCGTGATAAATTTAATTTATTTGTTACTAAAACTATGTTTTAATTTCACCTATTTATTAATTTTCACTATTTCGTATTATCAGAAGCTCAACCCACCTAAAAGCTCAAGTTAATAGGTGGAGGTCTAGATCGTTATATAAGCTGGCGAATAGATTTACATCTTTAAGATGTGGGACTCTAACACCCCCAATCACGTGCAAGTCGGTTCAAAATGTGCACGTGAAAACAGACAAAGCGGGGGGCAGATATAGAGCGGACGCATGATCTATGGGCCTTGAGGCCCGATGGCATATTGAGAGCACGTCCAAGATAGAACCAAGCTCTGATACCATATCAGAAGCCCAACCCACCTGAAAGCTCAAGCTAATAGGTGGATGCCTAGATTGTTATATAAGCTGGTGAATAGATTCACATCTTTCAGATGTAAAACTCTAACACATGTGAAACCGAACTAACTAGAACATGACCTAGAACCAAACAATTTCTCACATATTAATTCCGGATTTAGTTCCTATATATTGAGGACCGAAGAGAGGTCAGGTTGGTTCGGTTCTAGTCCGAAAAACCATGCCCACCTTCCCAATAATTCTCTTCGACTTTCACTTAACGAGAGTGTTGGAAATGTATTTTTTCTATCTTATCAAGTCATTTGCTACTATAATTCTTGTATATATAAGTTGTCTATTCTATTTTACTCATGTACATTTCTTACATAAGATGATTTTATTTATGATTCAAGCAACCCAACAATCTACTACAAATATATTTCAACAAAACTATCACAATCCTCTCCATTCACATCCCTATTCATTTCCAAATTTAATTCATACTAAATTGCAAATTTAATATTAGTGGGTGAAGTGATAATGATTACGTGATTAATTATTACTAACATATCATGTTTAGAGTCTAATCCACTATACATAAAACTCAATTTTAGCTCGGCTCGATTCAGTTCACTTTCATTTTCAATACAAACATTTATTAATAATTAATATTATTTTACATGTTATAATTAATTGAATATCAAGCGAGTCAGCTAAAAATCGCCTCGAATAATTTCATGAAAAATGCACAATTAATTAAATACTAAACGAGTCGACTTGCAAGCATATCGAGTCTTGAACATTCCGTAACAACAGATATAGCTTAAATAAAAGGGGGAAAAATTAAAGGAAATAGACGAACCCGAAACTCTTTTGCCTATATTCGCAGACGGAGAAGCTCCCACCAAAATTGAACTGCAAAAAAATAGAGGAAGAGGTTAGTTTTATACACGAAAGGTAGTTTCTCTGCTAATTCTTCATTTTTTGAAGCTTCTCTGCACCTTCTTGATTCCTATACTACGCGGTTGGATATGGCGCGTTGACTTGTCGGGAAGCTTCGTGGTATGGGCCTGCCGGGCCGTGTGTTTTAGTAACCATAGTTGGGCCTTTTGCTAAGAAGTGAAGCCCAAATTAAATTTATAATAACATGTGAAAAGTAAGGCCCAAGCAAGCTTCCAGCCCATATCACTACCTCAAACATTAGTGTCACTAAGCCCAAGTTCAATCTCTAAGTAGTGTTTTGGAAAACGCTAGACAGTAGTTGGACATGTAAATGACTGTATTCTCCGTTTCTGACGGGAACCCGATACTCCGCCCGGTCAGGAGAAGGACGGGGAGGGGGCAGAGTGAGGTGTCCCCGCCCAGTCCTCCTGACGCAGCGAGTCCGCGTGAATAAAAGTGATGAAGAATCACCACACAAGTTTTAATCCAGAAATTTAGTACAAACTCAAAAGTTTGAGAGAAAAATAATTTATTATGATAAAAGTTGTCCCTACAATAATGACCAAAGACTTCTTAAATAGTACTATCTTCAACTAAACATAAATTAAAAAAGAAAATCCTAAATAGCCCAAAACCTAATTAAAAAAGAAGACTAATATCAAAACTTAACCCAAACCTAGTCCAAAAAGGAGATTAA
>JAYMTP010003671.1:0-16482 GCA_036897365.1 Geranium brycei | reverse complement strand
ATTATTATTATTTATTAATATATGGGCTGAGGTCCACTACGTGTATTGTATCATTATGTGTAAACCTTAGCCGTCATATCTTATGTAACCCTACATCATCGAATCTATATATAGAGGCTTTTGTATCCTATTATCAATCATTCAATCAATATATTTATTTTCATCCACTCTGCCGCTTCCAAATTCTCCTTCCCTTCACAGTCCAACAATTAAAATAAAAAATTAATATATCGTTTTTAAAATTAAAATTTGCTATTACTTATTAGTGATGTAATTTTCTTAATCTCAATCAATCATCGATTAGAAAAATAAAATATTATATGTCTAATTCTAAACATATATAAACCATGGATATACTAATGTCTCTAATTCTTATTATTTGGCAAGCCTTTTCCAGTTTTCTCTCCACGCTACCTTATGAAAGATTCGAATTAATTTGACAAAAAAAAGAAGGATAAATAATAATAGAGACCCACCAAGAAAAGATTGAATCGGATATGGATGGTGATGTTTCGGTGATGCTACTACAAAATTCAGCTAATTAGGAATCAAAACCTACAAAAACAAGCTACCAGAAAATAGTACCGAATGAGAATCTATGCTCTGGAAGAGAGCTGGCTTTTCTTTATGTTCTTTCTTTGAATTTCTATTCGTTAAGCTTCATTTGTGTATTGGATGGTAATGATGATTAGCAATATAACAAAACAATGGTCAACGTCAAAAACGGTGTAATGGGTCATTAATCATCGCACCGGTAAAATACATCCGACCCAAATTGCTAAATTCCAAAATTATGTATGAGAAAAACAAATGTCTTGTATTTCCATCCAACTCTAAAATAAGCATAATTTTTCAAATAAATGAGATACATGTAGGTAAATGCACGTGGCTAAACTTATTTTCCATCTTAGTACATCTAAATTTTTTTTAATTTGAGAGGTCACCTATACCAAATATTTTATTACATTTTTACAATCTATAACCATTTTATTTGAAATGACGATTTTGCGCCTCCATTTAATAACTTGTTTATGTTAAAGGTTAAGGGCATATTAGTATTTTTGCATAAAGAAAATTAAAAAACAGAAAAAAAAAATTTGAAATTACAATTACCAATTTGGAGTCGTACTCAATTTATTTTAGGGATGACAATGGAATAGGTTTAGAGTGGATTTGTGTTGGCCCGTAGACACTAGTCCACGAACACCCGATAACGCGCAAGCGCACGCGGTCGTCACAAGTAATACTGGTAAGACCGGGTCGAATCCTAAGAGACCAATTGGGGTTTATCTCAATATTAATTCTAATTATAAATTGTAATTCAATATGCGTTATGTAATACTGAGTTTTATAATGATATAGAGCGTTCAAGCTTTCAGAGATAGTATTCAAGAAGAAGAATCACAGGTGCTAGGTCAACTATAGATTTCTAAACACTTAACGAGCATTAACAAACTGAAATTGCATCATGGTAATCCCAAGTCTCACAAATGTCGGTTCCTACTCTTGTAGTGAATCGAACCTTGAGTGGAATTATTCTCGGTCCTCTCGACTTCAAGATAATTCCACTCAGATAAATACTGACTATCACGGATCGGGGTTTACGATAAACCCCTTGAATACAGCGAGGTCTGTTTTCCACCAGCCCTCTCGAACTCGGAATCACAACTCAAACAAAATCACTTTAGCCTCTCGACACAAGTATTTAACAATAAAGCACCATAAACATACCACTCATATAATTCAATGTCCATCAAATTAATAGTCTAATAAATCCATAGTAACAACCTAGCACCCATGATCACGGGAATTTAGCCCATTATCATGATGCTAGCAAATAAAATATTCAAGTACAATTCGAAACAGAAAGTTATGAGATATAAATCCAAAACCCCAAACCCCTCCGGGGCGAAAATCATGAAATCACTCTAGTTGCTTCGGTTTCGATTGATGCTTGATGCCTTGATTGATCCTTGCATTTGCTTGGCCTTCAACGGTGATGAAGCTCCTCTCGAAATCTCCAAAAACGCCTCTGGTTCAGTTGGAGTCGTCCTCTCTTTGTCTCTGGCGGCTGATTGGGTTTTTCAATTGAGGAAAAGCCCTTTTATATTTTGTTCTTGCGACGCCGTTGACGGGCTGGGTAACGGGCAGTCAAGGTTCCCGTGACACCAACCTCTACCTAATATCTTCAAACTCGACTCTCTCCAGGGCAGTCAAGGTTCCCGTGACACCAACCTCTAGCCAATAAATTAAATTTCTTAATTTTAAAAGGAAATAATTAAATGATTTGATGATATCAAAATACAAAAATACTCTTATAAATAGTAAGTCAGGAATAATTACGTCCAATTGCCATTAGTGAGTTAACAAAAAATCAAGGTATCCAAGTTTCCATCTTAGGAACACAATTTGTTCTTATTTTCTCATATAAAAGAGAGTTTTTATCTATATGTTCAATTTTGAATATCTTTTAAACCAAACTCAAGGGTAACAATTTATTTTAAAACCGAATTAAGCACTTTTAAATATAAACTCGATCTCACTGGTTACCGTTTAACCCAAGCATCTCTTCAATGCCTACCACGTCATATGAATTTGCTGGCATTTTAATCTGGTGCCGCCACCAACCTGACCTTTACGCCACCAAATCCTTGAAAATTAAGGATGTATTGAAACAATCTTGCTTAGCGATTAAGTGTCTCAAGCAACGCAGCTTTGTAGAATCTGTGGACTTACCAAGCTTTTCAATAATGGATGGTTCAGAAAGTCTACGCACGGAAGGAAACATTAATCTTGAGACAAAACCTGCGTCAAAATTGATTTATTGTTTCCTGTGGAACCCAATTCATTAAAAACATCACTCTCAGATTCAGTCCTTTTAGAGTCCCATATCAATTTCCCGATTCATTCCTCTAATTATGCGTAAACTTTTGTAATCAATTCCAAAATCCTCTCTTTTATGGATTAAAAATAAGTTAACTTAAAATTACTGGAATGAATCTGAGAATTGACGGAAAGAAATCAATTTCTGTCCATTGTTAATATAGGTGGCGGTTCAATTTCATGATTTAAATCTTAATACCCTTAAATCCAAAATATCATCTATTCATCACCAAGAAATCACGGGTCCTACTTGAAACTAATCCAAATTAACGTGTTAATTGAAATGATTCGTAACTAATTTAGAACCAGGACAGCATAGCACCAACCACCACTTGATTGATTCCTGTCTACACCAAAACCATTACAACTAACTTAAAAGAGCATAGCCTTCTTCACTACTTGATAGTCGCAAGTACCTTACTTCTATCCTTTTCTCATCAACCCACTACAGAGTCCATCATCAGTCATCAACCCAGTTGCACGATTCGTCCTCAGAACAAGAATCCATCATTTTTTTTCCTGAGAATTCACAAAATGGGTAATTTTAAGTATCCTCTGTTTTGCCTGTTTGTGGCTATAGGGTTTGTGTTTAGAGGCGAATCGAAGACGTTTTGGGGAGATATTGAGGCGTTGAATGAGCTCAAGAGTTCGATAAGCACAAACTCGATGACTCCTGGGTCGTGCGTCAGCTCTTGGGACTTCAGCGTTGACCCCTGCGACAGCCTCTCCAGCGACCGCTTCACCTGCGGCTTCAGGTGCGACGTCGTCGTTTCGGGGGCGAGCCGGGTCACCGAGCTCAGTCTCGATGCTGCCGGCTACTTTGCCTCTCTTGCCTCCTCTTCCTGGAACCTGCCTTACCTCCACACCCTCGACCTCTCCAACAACCTCTTCTCCGGCAACATTCCCGATTCCCTCGCCGGGTTGACCCGCCTGACTCGCCTCGCTCTCTCCCAGAACTCCCTCTCCGGCGGAATCCCCGCCTCGATCGGGTCCATGTCGACCCTCCAAGAGCTCTACCTCGGCAACAACAACCTGGAAGGTGCGGTTCCGGCGGGCCTCGACGGCCTTGTCGGCCTCAAACGCCTCGAAATTCAATCCAACAGGCTCTCCGGCAAGTTCCCCCAACTGGGTTCTCTTAAAAACCTCTACTTCCTCGACGCCAGCAACAATTTGATGTCCGGGAACATCCCCGCCGTGCTGCCGCCGTCTCTGGTCCAGTTGACGATGAGGAACAACAAACTGCAAGGACCCGTTCCCGGGTGGCTGAAGAATCTGGAGCTGTTGCAGGTTCTTGACCTGACGGACAATCAGCTGAGCGGCTCTGTTCCGTCGACCCTCTTCGAGCACCCGTCTCTGCAACAGCTCGCTCTCTCCCGCAATCGCTTCTCCTCCGTGCAAACCCCCAACTCCCGCGGCGTCGGTAGCGAGCTCATAGCCGTCGATTTGAGCGACAACGAGATTCAGGGGACGTTGCCGGCGTTCATGGCGGGGATGCCGAAGCTCTCCGCTCTGTCTCTGGAGAACAACAAGCTCAGGGGAATGATTCCGACACAATACGGCGTGAAGACGGCGGTTCCCGGCGCCGGAGTGTCGCCGTTCTTGCGGCTGCTACTGGGCGGGAACTACTTGTTCGGGCCCATACCGAGACCATTGCTGGGCCTCAAACAAGGGGACTCCAATGTCAGGCTCGCCGATAATTGCTTGTACCGGTGTCCGGCCAGGTTCTATTTCTGTCAAGGTGGTGCCCAAAAATCGCCTACCGAGTGCAAGACTTTAAATCACTAAAACGGTGTCGTATCATACAATTTCACCTCTTTCCCTTCGTGTTCCTTACTCCTTTGTCTTCGTATCAATACACCAACTTTTCGTGTTTCTCTTCTGTGTTCCATTTTCTAGGAATTAAATATTTTCTAAAATGTTATGTTCAAATTTTATATATTAATATAAAGGACCTGAAATTGATATACATAGGATAACGGTACAAGAATCAGAACGTTATTTACAAACTTAATTAATTTTCAATGTTTCCCGGAAAAAATGTCAAAATAGGGCGTACTGGGAGATTATGATGAGAGTGACGTGATAAGTTAAGTTTTGAGATTTTTTGCAGCAAGTGTGGGGTCAATTCTGACAGTTAAATGTCGTTCGCGCGTGACTGTTAGGAGTCGTGGGAGTGACGCGTGTCAATAGAAACAAGTCGGCAGCACCGAGATCCACCTTCGGTTTCGGGCACGTGGAAAGGTTTAGTGGCCCCACCTTCCATTTGTGAGTGGATAGGAGTCACCTTTCGTAATCACTTCACTTGAAGGCTTTTTGTTTGGCCCAATAACAACGAGCCGAGACCCAAGATCTCAACTAGATTACCATAGGGAATGGGAAGAAGTCGAGTACAAACTGCTTCTCCAGTGGGTGATGAATTGGAATATATTTTGTATAGTCTATTGGGATTGAAGTTTTTGAGCAAAGAAAGTGTTGAATGAATGAGAAAAATAGGATAGAGTAGACAATGGGTTTAGGGTTTGAGAAATACAACCGCCATTTAGTCGTAAAATAAGGTTTAATCGCCACTTAGTTGGGTATAGGCTAAGATAAGGTCTTTACGTCACACCTAAGTTCTTCGGCCTTAGGTGATAAGTAAAATAACACAAAGTCTTGAGCACAAAGCTATAATTCTCATGCTCTCAAATCTGATTTTTCCAAGAGGCAAAACCCCTTCAAATACATGAAATTAGGAAATAACAAAATAGAAACCACAATACTAGAAAATTAAAAACTAGGAAATAACAATTTGAAAAGTAAATTATTTGGGCTATAAACCACTTATTCTAGAAACTAGAGATTAGGGAATATAAAAATAGGAAATTAAATTAGTTGTGCCCATGTGTTTTAATTCCTTTATGCCCCTGCATCAAATCCCCAAAGTTGCGAAAAAAGACTTGACCTGAAGTCTTTACCATCGTAAGGACGTAGATCTTTATAATTACACGTACGAGACACCTCATAGTCACTTGGTAGTTCAATTCTCAGGCATTCCATCCTCTTCTATAAAAATATTCTAAAGTCTCCACCAACGTCAAAAGGACATAAATCAGTTATATTAAACGCTGTCTTCAAATGGTCTCCAACATCAAACGGAAGCCAATTAGCTCCATTAAAAATAACTAATTTATATGCATAGAAGTTGACGTATTTCACAAGTTTCTTTTCTTTCCATTTCTCACCATCCTTTTCCATTCACATATGATCATCGCGAGCTTTCTTCGGTGGCATGGGAAATAGAATAAAATTTCCTTCATCGTGCACAAGAGAGTATTTGCTGAATACTTCATCATACTTATCTCCTTGATCGAATTGCCACAATTGTTCATCTCGCTTTGGACTTATGTCACATAAAAACGGATCTTCATAATTATGACTATTTGACAAAAGCATTAGCTCCCTCATTTTTATTGCAATACCACAATCAAGCTCTTGTAATATATATGTTACAAGATTTTTATTTGTTGGCATCTCCAACTTGTTGGCGAGAGAAATATTTTCCACAATAGTGAAAATTTCCCTTTCAATAATGAAGTTGTGTATCTTGTTTCGAGCATGACAACCATTTTGAAAGACGTGTGATTTATTTTTTTCATGATATTCTTTCGCTTGAGCACTCATAGATCCCAATATAACCGGTAACTCATCTTCAACAAAAAAGGCGTCATCCTTATTATCTTTTATCATCGATATGCATTCAACTTCTAATTTATCGTCGATTTCAATAGTATTATCTTCATGTGTCATTATCACTCCCTTGTATATGTCTTGATTTTCAGTGTGATCTAGGCTGGTGCATTTGGTTTGAAACACGTTGACTTTCAACCAATCCTCCTCAATCGTGGTATTCACACTTGGTTCAAGAGTTATTTGCTCGATCAAAAATTCTCCTTGATCCGCATGTATATACACGACATTATTCGCCTCAAAATCAATCACGTGGTCAACATATTGCTCATCCAATACATCTTCACATGCTACATGACCATCTTCCACGAGTGCTACCACTTCTTGATTAGAACACTCAGATGTAGTATTCTCTAAACCCTGGCAAGTAAAACAATGAAGTTTCTTTGAAGAGTTTTCAAGGTTTACCTCATAGACTTCACTTTCTACTTTTTACTTGATAGCTGCTTTTGGCTCATCTGGTTTTTCTGCCATATAACTCTTGGATTGAGCAAATCTTCTAGATGTGTCAATTCGCATTTGGTTGTGTTGAGCTTCGACCTTTAGTGCATATTTGATCACATCATTGAATGTGTAGTATAGTTGTTGATCGACCACCTTTGCAATGTCTGAATTTAGACCATCAATGAAATGATTAATAGATTGCTTCTCAACTTCTCTTAATTCGGCTTTCATCATCAATGTCTCAAATTTAGTAGTGTACTCCTCTATGGACATCCTTCCTTGCCTCAACTTCTGCAATTTGAGATACACCTCATGTTTGTAGGTAGATGGAGAATATTTTCCCGTTAACTCTTTTCTTATCTTATCGCATGTTACGATCTTGATACGACAATATCTTTCTCGTTGTCTTTTGAGACTTTCCCACCAATCTGAAGCGGTTTCCTCAATTTTACAACCACTAGCTTTACTTTTCAATCCTCTGGCAGTTTAGTATAATTGAACACCCTCTCCACGATGTTTAACCACTCTAGGAATTTATCTTCATTCACGACCTTCAAACTTTGGAATTTTTAGCTTTTCCATGTTAGTGTAGCCAAAATATTCCTTATGTGATAATGAGTTTGATCTTCTCTAGATTGGTAACGTTCATTGAACCTCCTTGTTGCACTCCTATTTGGTTTCGTATGGGCTTGGAACTTCTTTTGTTGCATGAAATCCTCTTCGAGATCATAGATTGGATCTTGGCGTGATCCTCTTGTGTTACCACTCACATGAACAACTTTTTTTGGAATCACTAGTGCGCCTTACACGCTCTAGAAGATTCTGAACTTGTAGTTCGAGATAATTAATACGCCTATCCTCATCATACAATGACTTGTTGTCATCCTCATCGCCATTAGCAACGCTTATAGATTTACCACCGACCATCCAACCGACCTCTGATACCACATGATACGGGGATGATTATGGAAATAGGTGAAACGGGATGAATTGGAATATATTTTGTATAGTTTCTTGGGATTGAAGTTTTTTAGCGAAGAAAGTGTAGTAATGGATGAGAAAAATAGGATAGAGTAGAGAATGGGTTTAGGGTTTGAGGAATACAACCGCCACTTAGCCGGATATAGAGTAAGATAAGGTTTAACCGCCACTTAACCGAATATAGGCCAAGATAAGGTATTTACGCCACACCTATGTTTTTCGGCCTTAGGTGATAAGTAAAAAAAGACAAAATCTCAAGCACAAAGCTGTAATTTTTATTCTCTCAAATCTTATTTTTTCAAGAGTCAAAACCCCTTTAAATACATAAAATTAGGAAATAACAACCAGTAACAAGAAAAGGAAATAAGTGACTAGAAACTAGGATACTAGGAAATTAAAGACTAAGAAATAACACTTTGGAAAGTAAATTACTTGGGGTACATGCCACTTATTCTAAAAACCAGAGATTAGAAAATATAAAAATAGGAAATTAAAATAGTTATTGCCAAGCACCTTTGAGATTAACTTACACAACTCGTTATATAAGGCTATAGGTCGTATATCCTTTACACTAACCAAATCATTGTTTTACGAAATCAACACTAAGTTTACATCATTCAACCCTTGCGATAGAGTCCTAGTCTTGAAAAAATTGGTTACTGTTTGGATCACCACCTGACTAGTGATCTCCCAATGTTTGATAAAAAGCAGCTGTAAAACCGACTGGGTTCAAAGACTTATCCGAATGCATTTTAAATAAGGTCAAATTGACTTCCTCTTGATTAATACCATGCAGAAGCTTCGGGTTCATATCTGGAGCAGTGTTCTAAAATTCTCTAACTTGTTCCATTAATTTTTATTTAGTCCTCTACAATTTTCGATTAATCCCCAAAATGCCCTCTTCGTCTTACTTGCACTTAACATTTTTAGAATACTGATATGGAGTGATGATAGAAGAAATAACCTTAATAATATCGCTTACCTCCACACCTTCCGTCGTAGAGATGGAGTTATAGTACCCTGTTATCACTTCTCCCACATCAGACCCTATCTGACCACCTGCCTGTTTCAGCGTGATTTATGAATGAAATTTTTGGATCACCAAAATCGATCTGTCTAGTGAAAATATTTAATGAATGTTAAAACAATGCAAAGGTTCATTTTTTGCAAAAATTAATGTTTTGTCATATGTGTTAAGAGTTATTTTAAGACCCCATACCTCAATTCGGAACATAATTTCAAATGCATAACTAGTTAAGAAACAATTTTTGAAATAACCTATTTATTTGTATTGAATTAAGTTTATAAAGAGGACCGATTTGTCTAACACTTCCATGCATCCATCATCAACAATGTACAATAGAGTGGTTTCGAGCTGTATTTTTTGGACCAAAAAAGATTCATTTTTAGCAGGTATTTCTATTCCATCAGTTTTGTAGTTTCTACCTGTTCTCCTAGCCAACACGCATGCTTATTTTCAATGGTATTGAGTGGGGGTGTTTACGGGCCGGGTTGGGTAGACTTGATCGAGTTTGGGTTCACCCGACAAGTCTCGTGTCTATAAAACCAGACCCAAGACTCGATTCGGGAGAGGTGTCGAGTTGTCGGGTTTGGGTGTAGTCGGGTGTCGGGTGAGACGGGTTGATTTGGGTACGACCCAATTCACCCGATGGGCCCAAAAAACTTAGCCCATTATAATTGAAATCAGAGTAAACCCGAAATCCAAACCCTAAACTCCCAAATTAAGAAACTTTAACTCAAAATTGAAATCAATTCGAATTTGAAACCCTCAATCCCATATTAAAATTGTAATTGGAACCCTTAATTGAACTCTAATAGGGATAAAAGAGCTGGCCCATTTTGTTAATTGGGTGTCGGGTGACTCGGTGGTTTCATAGATGTCACCCGAGACTCGACTCGACCTCTATCAGGTCAGGTCGATCCAACTCATTTCCCACACGGTTTAGTCGGATTTCTGGTCAATCGAGTATGGATCGGGTTAAATCGTCGAGTGAGTTGAGTACCGGGTAAAAATGGACAATCCTAGTATTGAGGGGATACAAAATCACTTGGGGATGGTGACTGGAAAACAACAATGGAGTCAATTTTATGTTTGGAATATTTAAGAACCAAAACAACAATATTAAGACTTGATGTAAATCTTTACTTGAGGGGCATAATTAATTACCTAGTATTTCTTAAATAGTCATAAGAGATTTGCATCTTATAAATATAGGAGGTTAATGGTTTGTCACGTGTAGATCATATTGAGACAACCGGTTGTACTTCAAAAACTTAAATTGATGAATAACAACTCAATAGAATTATTAAATAATAATATGTACACATATTTTGAAATATATGAACCCCAAAAGATAGAAGAGAATAGGATCAATATAAGAAATTATTTGTATGTTCATCACAAATAATAATGATACATGGTAATGAGATATACAAAGTTCAAATACGTAATATATATGCACGTAGATCTCATACAAACTACTCTTAACGCCAAAATTAAAACGTAATGAAAACATGTTATCGTTCTCGTTATCGGAACTTTTGCTAGTTGGTTCTCTAGGAGGGGGTCTCGGAGAAGCATGTTTTGGTAATCCCGATAGACCAGTGGTGGTGTGTTCTGTATGCTCAGAGTTAAGACGAGACATGCAAGCATTTAATGTTGACATGCACTTGGACGTGTGCTTCTGGCGGGAGACCCGTGATTGGTGGGGAGTCCCTTCATTCACTCGGAGACAGTAATGATCTCTTCACACGGTGAACTTCCAAACTATCGAAGAAGATTGTGGAGCAGACTATTCACGATGGCTTCTGGTTCATTTGGGTGACTAGGAACAACTTGGTATTCGAGGGGAGGGAGAAGACACCTAAGAAGGTCCTTAGGTTCGTGCAACTTCGCTCCTATACGCTAATGCAGGCTGATGAGGGACGGGGTATAGATTTGTGAACGGGGAAGCACTCCTTTCTCCTATGACGCGCAAACTCGCGAGCGGTTTTACGTAACTTATGATTTTCTATATTTTTGGGCTTTTTCGCCCTTGTACAACTATGTTCAATTTATAAAGTCTTTTAGCTGATTAAAAAAATGTCATGGCTTTCGTTACTTAGTGTTGTAATTTACATTAGGTAATGTTGTACTTAATTGTATGATACACCAAAATTTTTAAAAAAACTTTTAAAAGTACATATGTAATGGAAACATGTCTTGGTTTTTGTTATGTAATGTTGTACTTTACGTAATTGTATAATACATGCATGTTTGTAGGTAATGTTGTGCTCGATCAATTGTGCTCAATTTGATTTCGACTTTGAGACCGTTACTTGACTGCTATTTGCAACTAGCGTAGTAGGAAGCATGACAAGTAGATTAGGAAGGTCACACACATGAACATATTCTTTGAAATTCACGAAATATTTCATACAAATAAGTTGATTGACGTATGATCGCAAGACTTTGGTTCAATGTAAATATATGACGATGATTCTTGAAGATAGTGTTGGCTTCAGACAAATACAAGAACAAGTCATTCAGCCTACAGATTCACAATATGTGCATGAAACATAAAATCACCAAGCACTCTTGAAGCTCAATTTCCATTTTACATATATGATCTCGACTCCTGTGAGCACTCTTGCCATACCAAAAATAGTATAGCTTGAAGATTGGAAATGAAAATAAACATATCGCTACTATCACGCCACAGATCTATCGTTAACCAAGCACAAAAATATTAGTATGTGTAATAATCCATAGAAATAATAAATAAATAATTACATAAGTCGAAGATATTAAAATATATTACTTAATAGAATCGACACAATAGGTCTAGTCAATTGGAATTGAGAAAATTATGCTTCCATTGTTTCAAACATACGCTTTACATAAATATAAAAGATTAAACTGAAGAACTTACTGTCACATTTTAAGTGAGTATAAAAATAACATTCATTATATATCTGTTATTTATTATATATGTTATATAATTAGAATTTGAATAGTATGTTGGTTAAAAGAATTCAAAGAGGGTTGGAAGTATTCAAATAATTGCGTAAAGAGCCGTTGATTAGTGTCATCTCCACCCTTATTTATTCCAAACCCTCTCCTCAACAATCCTTCTCCAAACAAAATGGGCTTCTCAATTCACACCACAACCCTCTGCTTGTGCCTCTGCACAATCACCATCTTCTTCTTATCAACTGTAGCGTCCACCACCACCACCACTAGTATCTCAATTTGTCACGAGATGGACAAGAAGGCGTTGCTGGAATTCAAGAGCAAGATCAGCTCCGACCCATCAAAGCTCCTCCAGTCGTGGACGCCCTCCTCCGACTGCTGCTCCTCGTGGGCGGGCGTCGCCTGCGACCCGTCCGGGCGGGTTGTGAACCTGTCCCGGCCCGGCCTGGTCTCCGACAACGACTTCCTGGTGGACACGTTCATGTCGGGCACATTGTCCCCGTCCCTGGGCCGCCTGTCCCGCCTGGAGCTCCTGGACCTCAGCAACCTCAAGACCCTCAAGGGCTCCATCCCCCCTGTGTTCGGCAAGCTCCGCCGCCTTCGCTACCTCTTCCTCGACTCCAACGACCTCTCCGGGCCCATCCCCCCCACCTTCCGCCACCTCCGCAACCTCAGGACGCTCTACCTCGGCAACAACCAGATCTCCTCCTCTGTTCCCGCCTCTGTCTTCCGCTCCCTCTCTAAGCTCTCCGAGCTCAGCCTCTCCCAGAACCAAATCTCCGGCCACATTCCCCTCACTATCGGCAGGATGGTCTCTCTCACCCAGCTCGACCTCCACCAGAACGACCTCACCGGAAAGATTCCTCGTACCATCGGAAAGCTCAAGAATATAAGGATTCTTGATCTGTCCGGAAACAGAATCACCGGAAGCATCCCCCAATCCATCGGCCAGCTCTCTTCCTTGGTGCTCCTCTACCTCAACCAAAATCAACTCACCGGAGAGCTCCCGTCTTCCATCTCCGGCCTCCAGTCACTCCAATTCTGCCGGATGTCGGAGAACAAGCTCTCCGGCAACCTCCCCGGGTCGATCGGGATGCTCTCCAGAATCCAGAGGCTGATCCTCGAGAACAACGAGCTCTCCGGAAAGCTCCCGCCTTCCATCGGCCGCCTCACCACTCTCACCGACATATTCTTCTCCAACAACAACTTCTCCGGCAAGATCCCGTCGAGCTTCGGCAATTTAAAGAACCTGCAAACGCTTGAACTGGCGGGAAACCGGATCTCCGGTCGGGTTCCTCGGCAGTTGGCTAAATTGAAGAACTTGCAGACTCTTGACCTCTCCTACAATCCTCTGCATTTGCTTCACATTCCCAAGTGGTTCGCGAAACTGAATCTGTTTACTCTGAGGCTGGCAAGAACAGGGCTCAAGGGTCCCTTCCCCAGGTCGCTATCCTCGTCGTCCATATCGATTCTTGATTTGTCGAGCAATTCGTTGACAGGGAAGCTCCCAGTCTGGATCGGGAACATGACGAACCTCTCATTCCTCAACCTCTCCAACAACGAGCTCGGTTCCTCGATCCCGGACGAGTTCACCAACCTGTCTCTGCTCATGGACCTCGACCTCCACTCCAACAAGCTCACGGGAAGCCTCAGGCCCATTTTCATGAAAACGAACCAAAACCCACTTGGAAACTTCAACTCAATCGATGTCTCGAACAACAGATTCGACACTCCGATCGACGACAGCATCGCGGAGGGGCCGGCGATGGGGTCGATCAGGACGCTGGTTCTGTCAAGAAACCCGCTGGGAGGGTCGATACCGAAGGCGCTGGGGAAGCTGGGGGAGCTGCAGGTGCTGGAGATCGCCGCGGGGAGGCTGTCGGGGAATATTCCGGCGAAGGTGGTGAATCTGAGGGAGCTGAGGAAGTTGGACGTGTCGGAGAATGCACTGAGCGGGAAGATTCCGGCGCATAACGTGACGATACCAGCGTCTGCGTTTGAGGGCAATCCTGGCCTCTGTGGCTCTCCACTTGCTCCTTGCAGCCCCTCTTCTTAGCGCCAACCGATTGCTTCTTTAGAATGTAGACATTCAAAGATTAGATTTTTATTTTTAGAAATGTTACCACATTTCCCTTTTTCACAATAATTGCATTTCTGTATTCTCATCACCAAAATACAAGTTATATTAATGGTGCTTAATCATGTAACTCAAACAAACAGTACAACCAAGACATTCTTTTAAGGAACAACCCTGGCCCTTGTGGTGCAGGTTGTTACTTCTCTGATCTTGGCCGGAGTTTGAACCCAGAGCAAATGTATTATTTTATTAGATTTTGTCATTTTGATAGTTATAATATCTGATTAATTATTTTAACAAAATTTATAATTCTAAATTTTAATATATATTTTTCTTCATAATTTTTATATTACATTAATATGTATTTTGAGAATAAAGCTTTTTGTTAAGGTTGATTTAGATAAGCATCAGTAAAATCGAGTGTAAGTGACCCCACACCCAGAATACAATCCTCTCCATCGAGAGCGACTCTAAGAGGAACTTTGTTAACTGATCGCCCAACAAAAGAAATCGAAACATCCTTTAAAAATGACATGATGTGTCGTCTATACTGCAGTTATGAATGATAAACCCAACCAAGTTTACCAGTCTCGGATTCACTATATACTATACAACACCTTGACAATGTGACAACAGTTCAACGTGACTCTACACTCCAACCTGCATCCATACCAACACAGTCCGAATACACAACGCTTCAACCATGGCCAAGGTATAACTTTCTTACCAAGTTAAACTCTTGGCTCCTAACACCATACCTAGATCGTCCTTGACAACTAAGCTCATACCATAGATACTCATTCACTCATCAATAGCTCCATCCAAATTTAGTTTAATAACGATATGCACATGCCCCTCCCAAATTTGAATTGGATATAGACACTAGCGCATGCTGACAGGGAGCCGTGTACCTTTCTTGACGCCATAAAGTCGCGTTACACAAAACGAGCATTTGCTCTTATTTTCACATCTAATATACCACATCTAAGCAAAATATTTAGTTTTAAATAATTGATCAACTAATGAGTTCGACCTAGATAAAAGTCTTCAGCCCTACTTGCCAACAAAGCCAATTTAAATATCTGAAGCCGAAGGAATCTCAACCCACCCGATGTTTTATGCGACCATAAACTATCCCGACTGAGCCACATTAGATCTCTATCTTGACCTGACCCCTTCCACCAGAATCGATAAAAATACACACAATATCATCGAATAACACAATCAGAAAAAGAAAGACACTCATTCTATAACTTAACAGAGCTTGTGGCACTTGCAGAACAGACAAATAACCACCAAAGGAATTTCCCGAGTAGCGAGAGTAACTTTGGTCGACAAGCGGGAAGAAGTAACCTACCAAATAAAATTCCGGACTTTAGGGGGAGAGATAATTTTCATAGCGAAGTCCAAAACGAATAATGGTGTTGCAACGTCCAAATGCTACTCTTCGAGAAAAGTCTTCCATAAACTCTCTTGACAATTTATACCCTATATTGCGAATCTTCCCAATACAAATGATCTTGACCTATGATTTAGCTCACGAAACTAACATGATTAGCTGCGACTCACGTTCATCAAAAATCAGTAGAATGAAATATCTGTTCCTCCCTCTACTGACGAGTAAAAATATTCTCCACGGAACAATGATGCAAATAAGTCCTAAAAACCGAATGTGCGTATCCTTATCAAGAAGACACAGATCATAAATAATCCTGAAATACCTTGGGATAACCGCCTATAGGATGGCGAGTCAAAAACGCTTCCTTAACGCCATAAGGCCACACCACACAAATATAGCATTTCCTCCAATATTCGCATCCAAGAAACCACATCTTGGAAAATATTTGTTTTTTAAAAAAATAATTGCCCAACCAACGAGTTCAACCTAGATAAAAGTCTTAGCCCTGGTTGCAAAATAATCCAAATTTTAAATTTTATACTAAAGGAATTTTAACCCGCCTGATTTTTTATGCAAATATAAAGTACCATGATTGCGACACATCAGACCTCAATTTCTTCCCAATATTTTACACTAAAACTGGGCAAAACTACACTTCATATCGATTAACCCAATCAAGAGGCAAAAGGAACTCATTATATTGAAGAAAATATGCCCTAGATCAATCACATTTACGTATAAACATTACATCATCTATTAACAATAAAGCAACACTTTTATTATCACTGTGTTGTGATAATAAGTTAAGTATTTAATTTCGTCTTAGGTCATAGGAGGGGGGTCTCTGATAGTAGAACCCTTAGACATTGTTAGAAGTTGTATTTAACATGTCCCTGGTCAAAAAAGCTTAAACAAATCGACCAGTATGATGATCATGCTATACTGATCATAGGTAAAGGGTTACCAAGTCAAATCATAGATATCATTTAGAGAAATGAT
>JAYMTP010003670.1:0-16482 GCA_036897365.1 Geranium brycei | reverse complement strand
GAATGCAGCGTACATTTGTCATTCTAGGCTTCTCTTATAATCATCATTCATTACGAGCTATAAACTCATCTTCAAGATCATGGCTTGGAAACAGTTTGGCTACAGTCTCCTATTTCCTTCTTTTCGTGAAGGCAGTTGTACGGGAGTCAACTTCCGGAATGCAGCGTGCAATACCATCACTACAATTGCAAATGCAAATATGAAGTAAGTAATTAGAGCAACGGGTGCAAAATAAGGAAATGGTTAACAATAATGCAAGCGGGGAACTGAACCTGCATAACCAATGCCGAGAGCACAGAAGAGAGCCATCTGGATGTTGGAAAACATCAGAATAATGGCAGTCGCTGCAACAATGCAATTATAATATGCAGTTAATATGATGATAAGTAACGGAATGAAGACAAGTTCCTAAGAGCATGTTTGGAATAAAGATCCCATGGCAAACAGAAATGCAGCCTCCAATAGCAAGAAAAGCACTGTGCAGAGGATTTTTTTTATCAGCTAATCAGGCACTGTGCAAAGGATTGCTAAGTCGAGCAAATAATATCTAGTTCAAACCAATCATGTATTTGTGTCATATACAGTTAATTACATGTAGGGACACCTTAACAGGAAGTAAGGACTAAGGAAACCAGACTCCTTGATGGACTAGTGTTTAGCTGCTTGGTTAGTATAAGAATTAATAAGAGACGGAGAAACTACAATGATGACTCAACCACGATAGCGACCATCTAATCCAAAAGGCGTGTTATATAATTTCCTTTTTAAATTTCTTATGCACTTTAAGCCCCAGAGAAGCAATAGTCAGCAAAAGCACCATCTAGAAACCCTTTTAATGAACAATTGTAATATGCAACTCCCACGATAGAGTTTGAAGCACACGTTTTTTCTTACCAAAACGTATAATAAAAATACACTCTGATCTCCTTTAGGTCTGAAACATCATTCTGATGTGATTAGGCCACTATTCACAAACATGTAGATTTCTACATTTAAGCTAAATCACAAGGCTATGGAAGTGTTCTAAAAATCCCTGAAATCTCCTATTAGTCCCCAGAAGGCCCTCTCCGCTCGACTAGCGCCTAGCGTTTTTAGAACACTGGAAGTAAGTAACTATATTATGATATGCATTTAGATTAAAAAACCAAAGAACCCTTATGGGTTCCAATTTGCTAAGTGTCAATTTATTTCTTATTTCCTAATGCAATTTCTCTCACGACCATCATTATTTGTTTTATAAGAAGGTAGAGAAAGAAAGAAGAATCAAAGAAAAGGAGAAGGAACATATGAATATATAGGAAAATTACTGCAAAATGTAGCTTCTTGAAAAACAATGGCGCCTCCTAGCGGAAAAAACATATTCCTGTTTGCAAGATTTCTACGCTTCCATGCCCTTAGTAGGATCTTAACTTTCTTAAGGAAAACAATTAGAAACTACTTCCAATTTAATCAATCAAGAAAATTAAGTGGTAACATAAATTATTCTAGGGTACAAAACAAAACATAGATGAAGAAGAAAGAGTTCATTACCACACTGCGCAACACGAACTAAGGTTTGCCGCATGACAGGGTATTGATCCAAACCCCATTTGTCACTACAAAACTTGAAAAAATCCCAAAGTGCCATGCATGATATCAATCCAACAAGAGCAAGTGGCATTTGATACCTAAAACCATATCAAGATAAATAAGGACATCATAATATTTGTTAAGAGGAATAACTGTACAAATTTCCATATTAGAAGTATGCCTATAGATATTATGTCTTTGACATCCCCAACTTGAGCGATTATATAACAAAAACATAGCACTGTGTTCTATGCAACTACGGAAAGGAAACACAACAAAAGGCAAGCAACTAGTAAGTCCAATCTTGCTAGAAACTGGACGATTGAGCACTGTAAAGGGAATAATTTTCCTCTCTTCAAACTAAAGCCTTTACAATGCTAATTCTAATCCATACACACCCCTTAGAAGTTGACACGACCAACCATAAAGACAACAAGATAAAACATTAAACCTTTGCATTAACATGCTTTAGTTCTTGAATATATGGACACTCAAGATGATCTGTTTCTTCATTTCCTAAAGGAGTTATCTGCAAATTACAAATGTCATAGTCGACGACCAATGCTTTGATCCACACACATACTTAACAGGCACAAGACTGAAAACAACTAAAGTTTGTTTCAGGTCATTCTCTAAAGCTTGACAGATGGTAAATCATTGGCACAAATTACTTATTGGGGAAAGGAAAGACATCAACTTTCCAAATCTCACACTGAATAATTGGGTCCAAACCAAGCATTCTGAATCTAGAGAAGCCTAGATCAATCATATGCCAAAACTCAAAGGTTAGATTGTTGATGCATTCAGGAAAACCATGGAGAAAGTCCCATACACTAACAACTCAGATAATTCCATCATTAAGGCTGAACCCCTAACATCTAAAAATTCTAAATTTCTTCCAAATCCAAGATTTTCTCAGCAACCAAACAGAACCCACATGGCAGATAAGGTCAAAATTGAAAGGAGGTAATATTGGGACAATCCTTACAGAGCACAAGCGAAGCAGATAATCAAAAGGGTGGCGTAATTCCGAGCATATCGCTTCACGTTCTCGTGCACCCTCATCCTAGCCTGCGACGGAGAGGACGGGAACGAATATGAATCGCAGAAGCCAACAAAGCCATGGGTCCACGACGGGGTCTGGCCGGCGAAATCATCGGCGGCGAGCTTGGCGAGGGGGTTGAGAGTGAGGAGAGAGAGGAGGGTGGCGAGGTGGGAGAAGAGGGAGAGGAAGAAACCGCCGGTGATGGCGGTGACGGAGATGGTGGCAGTGGCGGCGGCGGTGGAGGAGGGGACGGGGATGGAGGCGCCGTCGGAAGAGGCGGAGGAGCGCTGGTCGACGAGCTCCAGGTAGCCGCTGTCGCGGAGCCACGACTCAAACGCCGGCTCGGGAACACTCAGAGATAAGGGGTTGGAAGAGAACACCATTTTTTTTTCTCAATTTTTATTGTTTTTCCTTGTATGCACTATGCACTTAGAAGAGAGCACCATTACCCATTTCACTTAGATTTTGGACCATTCACCAAAAAGACAATTTTTCTTGTTTTCAAATTTACATAGTTTAATTGGATAGGTTTCTACCACTTTGAGCTTAGTCTAGTTTGGCAGTGTAAGTTAAGTAATGTAATATTTAAAAATTTGATATAAGTTTCTCATTTAAATACAATTATCTTAAAAATAATATAATGAGTTATATCTTGTCTTACTTTACTAAAAATATTAAATTTAAGATTACTACACTTTATTGTTCTTATAATTATTCGTTTTAGATTTTGAATGGTAAATTTTTATTTCTCTAAAATGGAACAAAATGCCCATGGGGTCTTCCCCATTCAAACTCCATAGAGTTCATATGCTCTGAACGACGACGAGGACGGGCACTGGATGGCGAAGCTGATGGAGGAGGAGTTGCGACCGACTTCCTCTGTCCTCTCTGTCATGACGTCGACGAGTTTCCGCTACCTAAATCCACCATCCGTGTTGAAGAAATCGTTCTCATGCCTATAGCTGCACTACTAGAAATGGTGACCAAAAGGGTGAGGGTTGGTACATCATCACACTCCTTGCCTCCATGGTGTATGATGGAATCAACAATTGCTTATTTCAACAGTGTCAAGTCCTTGTAAATGGCAGCAAGAACTGCTGGAGCCAGTGCAATCCACTTCACGCGAGCATGATGAATGGCAATTGAAATTGTACTACTCGCGATCAAATCAAAGCATTTGGGGAAAATGTCTTGGCAACCAGAAAACTAGAAATGACTCATGCTCAATGTCCCTCCCATTGCCCATAAATTTCTTGAGTCAAAAGGTTTGTTTAGTCTTTGCAGCTTTACTCTTCGCAACCTCCTTCCTAGCCACATCCAATCTCTCTTCTATCTTTTTCAGCTCTGTGGTCACAAGTGGGAGAGAAAGAAACCATCCAAAACCATGACATCCTCAAGAGTGATTGTTGCTTCACCTCCAAAAAACCCAAAGCTTTTGGTCTCAAAGCACCACCTCTCAACAATCCCACAAACTGAATCAGAATCCATATTAATTTCATGAGTTGTGCTCAAGATTGCATCATAGATCCCAGCTTGCTCCCACACAAACTTGTACTGGGGAAGCAACAAATGAACCCATTCGGCCCAATTCAATGTTGGGTACCTCCAACCCCTACAACTAATCTTCAAATTTTGAGGATCAAAAGTTGGAGATGGATATGATAGAGAAGGATAAAGCATACATGTCACTGTCACTATTTCATTCAGAGGGTTTGAGAAAAAAGGCAAGTCTGCGAGTTGGAGTTGGGTGGTCACTGGTTAGTGAAACCATCACCTCTTCCCTCTCTTTCACAATGGTTGCTTATGGAGATTCCACCGTTACAAGGTTTGGATTTGGAGAGAGAACGACAAAAAGTAAAAAAAATGAATGTCATCTTTTTATAAATTTGATAGTTAATGGAGAGTATTTTTGACTTTTTACATTTGGAAAAGAAAATTATGTTAAAATTTAGAAGGAAATGAGCAAAGTGTAAAAAAATATAATTAAGCGATCTCAAATTTAACTTTTTATAATAGCGGTATTGAAGTGTAAAACTAATAAATAAAGTGTAAATTTATGTTGGTTTCTAATGTAAAATGAATAAAATATTCTTGATTGTCATTCAACTTTAAAAAAAATGTTAGTGTGAGCTTCTTTCTTTCTCTTCTTTTCTCCTCTTCAAAATTTGAACCTCTCTTTGTCCTCTTTCTCCAATGACAATCAAAATAATTGACATTGAGAACCCTCCTCTGTCGTATGTGAAAATTTTCCCTCCCAAATATTTCTTGAAAGCATCATTCTAATAGTCGTGAGATGGAGTAATCACCAAAACAAGTCAAATTCTTGACCTGTTATTACAATAAGAACAGGAACCTTAATTACCTAAATTAATCAAGTCATTCCGGACAATGAACAATTTGGTTTGAGAAATATAGAAACTCTAAACAAGTCCCAGTGTAAATGTTGAAATATTAACAAAATATTATGCTTTGTAATTTCTGTAAGTTAGAGAGTGAGATTCACGTGTTATAGACTATACCTCTAGTATGCTAAAATATTTCGATTCATGTACATATATATAGTATGGTGTCGTCTATGTAGCTGGTTGCTGTTATGGATGATGGTGGTGCCAAGGACGATGGTGGTACACTGAGAAAGCCAAGAGAGAGTTTGGCTGCTGCGTTGTCGACCAAGCCAGTAGGGACGCGCCACAACAAAAGAATAGGAAGCTTAAAAATTAAATTAGGTTTAATTTACCTTTGATACCATGATAAAATGAGAGAGTGTATTACTGAAAGTGATAATTACATTGCAGTGATACATTAAGGTTAAAACCTTAAAGCCCAAGCCCATGTGCAATGGTCAACTAACTATACATTAACAATTACTTATTTTAATTAAACATTTGTAACGAAGAAAATTACATTTCAAAGATGATCATGCTCTGTTAGCTTCTTCTTTAGGCTCACTTAATGCTCCTCCCTTGAACACCTTGGTAAGCACTTGCATGGAATCCGAAACTTCAGCTTTGTACACATAGCACTTGCACACAAGCAAAAAGAGAATGAAATTCAAGAAACTCAGCACCGTGAAGAAGGCATAATAGTAGTCAAGATGCGAATCGTTCAGGTTATTCAAAATCCACCCCTTGCGACCATTTTCCTTGGTTACACGAGAAACCGTGGAAAGAAGAAAACTACTGATGAAGTTCCCGACTCCTATGGTGGTTGTAGAATAAGAAGTTCCGAGACTCTTCATGCCCTCCGGAGCCTGGTCGTAGAAGAACTCGATCTTGGCCACTTCTGTAAACGCATCCGCTATGCCCATTAAAATGTATTGCGGAAGCAAGACAAACACGGTTAGCGGGATGTGTGACCCGCTCTCGACCAAGCCATGCTCTCTGGCCTTGCTCAGCCTGTAACTTTCGGTACGAGAAGCAACGAGCATAGTGAGGGTGTGGAGGGCAATGCCGATTCCCATTCTTTGAAGCAAGGTGATTCCCCTAGGGTTCCTTGTCCATCGCCTTGTGACGGGGACCAAGACCCGGTCGTACAAGACGACGGTAGTGAGCATTGAAAGGGTGACGATCCCGGTGAGGCTTGCTGCGGGGATGTGGAAGCCGCCTACGGTCCTGTGCAGGGTGGTGGCTTGCTTGAGGAAAAGGGTGTTTACTTGAGCAAGCATGACGCTAGGCACAAATGTGGCGCCCCAAATTGGTATCATTCGCAACATTTGTTTGGTCTCCTCTACTTCGGTAACTGTGCATAGTATCCATTCACCATTAACGCCTGTTTTCACACAAGCTTTGTTTAACAACCTGCATAACACTTTTTATTTAATTAGTTGAATTTGATTTCAAAGACCAACCAAAACTAGAGTATTTTTATTTGCTCATTAAATTACTCAAACACTTTAATTTAATTTTGGGTATTAACTGCCGTTTGAGTCTCAAGCTACCTGAACCTCTCTCATCTTTAATATTTGCCAAAATTGGAGGTATATTATCACACTTTTATAGATGGTAAAAAAAATGTTGTGATTTACAAAATAAGTTTTAACTTAAAAATAATTTAACCGAAAAATTAAATTACAAATTTTAGTTAAAAGATATTTTCAGAAAATAAAAACTTATAAGAATATTCATTAGGGATGTTCATAAATAACCATACCGATGTAGACCAACCAAACCAAATCCCGATTGATGGTCGATTTGGTTTCGCCTCAACGAGATTGAACTGGAAGGTTAACCGAACTGACTAACTATGGTTGAGTTCATCAAAACTAACCATTTAACACTTTCACTTAGGGTTACTAATACCATTAGTCAAACACACCGAATGACTTCACACTTCTCTTCAACACGCAGAGAACACAAAGAGAGAGTGAGAAAAACCCTAAATGGTGTCGACCGATTCTCTTATTCTCCTCGATTCAGCATCGATTCTCTTCTTCTCCTTGATTTAGTGTCGTGATGTCGACTGATTCGACCGTTTGTCCATAGAAATCGTCAAATCTAGCCAAGGCCAATTCACCTCCTCCTTTCTCTCTCAATTTTTTTTTGTCTTTTTGCATTTATGGCTTTGTTTCGGTGTTCGACTGACATGAGTTTTTGAGTCGTCGGTTCTGGTCGGGTCAAATCAAAAACCAACCGACCGGTCAGTTTGGTTATGACCAACCGAGCTGATCAGGTCAAACCGACTGACCGGTCAATTCGGTTCTGACCAAACTTACCAAGCTGATCGGTTCAGTTTTGGTTCATTTTTTAAAACCGATCTGATCGAGTTGGTTTTTAAAACCTATATAGTAATTATAACATACAAATACTTCTTACAAAAGTTGAATATTGCATCAATAGATTTTACCAATGTCAAAGCGATAGTGAGTATAGAAATTACCTCCATGATGGTGTGGAATCGATCCTAAAAGTTCCTTTGTTAGAGTGATAGTGATCCATGTGAAGTTCATGAAGGTGTTTAGGGTCATGAGGAAGAGGGACAGACCACTTCCTTGTGGTGGCCACAATGACCCTAGCCATCTTTGTGAGAGGACTCCCACTAGGGACCTTGTGCCTGTAGAAGGGTGTGCCCGCCAGGAAGATGAGGATGGAGATGAAAAGGCCAAGTGTGGGGAGGCCATAGCCCAAGCTCCACCCCACATTGTCCTGGATGTACACCAGCACAGTGTTGGCAAATAATATCCCACAAAAGATGCTGAACATCCACCAGTTGAAGAAGGAGAGCTTGTGGTGCTTCTCTTTGGGCTCGAACTCGTCGAACTGGTCAGCTCCGATGGTGGAAATGTTGGCCTTGGTTCCACCTGTTCCCACGGCCAGAATGTATAGGCTAACAAAGAACAACGCCAGCTGCAACGTTGACGGTTTTGCACATTCCTCTCCGGTTAGGCATTGCGGCGGCTTTAGCCCCGGGACTGAAACTACTGCTGTTAGCAACCCCATCCCCTGTATCATGTTATGATCATGTCAATTAGCATAAATAAAAGTTACCTGATATATATGTGATCATCACGTCTATCTAAGACGAAGAATCCAGCGAACCAAAAATCATAATTTTTAGAGGTTGGTAGCTTATGTTACATCATACGGACAACAACAATACATATTCACCGTCTAGGAATACGTTTGGCTCCAAACAGAGTTTCTACGATCAGATTCAAGTCTCGGCCAAAACACTTGAGTTGTAGAGGATGAAACAACGAACACAATGCACCAATATCAGAATTTTCTAACGTCTGTAATTCTTGTTATACCTTTCAGACAGTAACCGTACATATTGTAATATTTTATAAATTGTTCTTAATATTATTTTTGTAGTAATCTTGTTTATCTTTTATGGACTAAACCCGTTGTCTTACAAGTGATACAAGTTGCGAGTCCCATAGACCTTCACGTATGAAGCTTGCCGTCACAAGTGAGGTGTCGGTGTAAATGGTGGGTCAAACCATATGTTTATTAAGGGTTTACCTTTTTCATTTTCAATTTTAACATAAAAATAAATCAAAATATCGAATATTGTTTTCCAATTTTTTTTTCTCATCACCCTAGCGGTTTCAGCCTCAATCAATACGAAGAGGTCCAGACCTGTCTCAAGGGTAAAACTCCTAAAGCAGATGTTTTCCACTCACTCAAAATAAGCTCAAATATCTTAATAGTTTATGCTCAAATTTAAAAATAAATGTCCTGCGATAAAAGTTTAGGTATGAAATAAATGCCCCAAGTTATATTTTCTTCTCTTTTATAAAAAAAACTAAAAGCCAAATAACGGTTGAGTCGACCTTAGATCGTGAGTTCAAAATTCATTGATGGAAAGTTTTATTTTATGGATTATTATTAAATTATCTATAACAAGTACAACAGAGGGGATATTATCCACCTCCAAGCCAGGATAGAGGGGATATTATCTATATGTGGGACATGCTCTATTTGAAACTCATATTGTCTTGCACACGTCCAACGTATTGGATACCTTATTACGCAAAACAACAGTATTGTAATATATATACAACTCCCCCTCAATCTTATATGAACTAGGAAATTGCATGTAAACACTTAACAACTCATCGGTCCATGTATAAATGAAGAAAGGGTATGTTCCTTACAGAAAGATAGATGATGGAGGCGATGACAAAGGTCCAGTAGCGGCCAAGATGAGCATCGGCAATATAGGCACCGAGAACCGGAGTGATACAAATAGTGCCAACCCAATTCGTCACATTGTTTGCGGATTTTACTGTTCCTTGATGCAGCCTTTCCGACATATACACAACCAAGTTTGATTGTATCCCAAAATATGCCATTCGTTCGAATAATTCATACGCTGCATCCATCACCCAACCATACAATTAAATACATTTTTGATAGTTGAATACATATATATATATGTATATATAATTGCAGAGAAAAAAATCTATAATTAACATACCAACAACAAAGGAGCAAGCCCTCCATCCTCCTCTCCTTGATCTAACAACTGGATTTCCTTTTAGATCCACGGTACCATCTTGTGTGTACTCTTGCACAAACCCTCTTTCCTCGCCCATTATTGATCAATAGCTAATTAACCATATATTGTGATCTTAGCTTATAGAGAAGAAGCTAAAGGAAAGGAGAGCTTTTACACTATATATTGCAAGTATACAGCCACCTTCCAAACACTCCTTTTATAGATCTCTTTTGTCAACTGCCCTCACTCAATGAGTATTAAGAAGTTTGATAGTTGGAATTATGATTGAATTATCAATTTATAAATCCCTAATTCGTCAACTACCCTCAATGAGTATCAAGAAGTTTAATAGTTGGAATTATGATTGAATTATGGGAGAGTTGTTAAATTGTCTCATCATGGTTGTTATTGTCATCTGTAAATTATTTGTTGAAAGTGACAAGATATTTATCAACTAGTGACGAAATCTATATATTTCAGACATGAGATTCTAAAACTTATTTTTACGTGCAAGTTAGATTGAGATCTCAGTATGTGACACTTTATAGGTGGAACATATATGTGATTGATCCGCTCGTGAGTACCAGCAAAAATTAAAGGTTGTTGTGGATGAAGTGGTGGAGACGGTTATTATTGCTTCCAGTATTTATATTGTTATTTAATTCTTACTGATAATTTGTGTAAAAATGACAGTTTACTATAGGGATAATCTCAGAAAATTGTACTTGTACATAAATACACCTAATTTCAAAATGTTTGTGAGACGTCACTTGAGTCTGTTTTAAACTCACTTTACTCATTTTCGTTTTCTTTCAAGTTAACACCGTTAGTTTTCACTACTAAATTACCAAAATACCCATATTTGTCTCTCAAATTTCCAAATGGATGACATTGGACACTTCTTTTTTCCTTTCTCCTTCTCTCTTCGGAATCAAAGTGATATATCTATCTCTACCCGCCACCTTCCACAACCTTTATTCCCACCCATCTTCTCTTTCCTCCCTCTCCTCTCTATAGTACTTCTTATCTATGTGAGAGAAATAATAATTGTACTTCTCCTCTCCTCTCTTAATTTTCAAATCATAATTCAGAAAATACAAAGAATATATCCACAAATCAAGACTCATTTTTCTCATATATGTATCAAAACTGAATACACATCGACAAAAAACTTATCATGGAAAAGTTGAGGGAAAATGACACTTTACTGCATCTAACTATGACCATTTCACACTTAGATACACTAAATATTAATTTCGTATTTTCCACACCTAACTATATATTTTGGGACATTTTAGGCTAAATTTTGTCCAAAATAGATCGTTAGGTGTATGTAGTAAAGTGTCATAAAATACAAGTTATGGTACTAAAACAAAGAAAAAATTAGTTAAGGTAACAAAGTATGAAATGACCATATTTAGGTGTACTAAATGTCATTTTCCAAAAAATTAATAACAGAAAATCAACAAAAAAAAATTGGCAGTCAATGTCATGAAGGCAAAATCCAATTCACAGACAAAACCAAAAAAATTAAAAATAAAGAAAAAAAGACATTTTTGTACACCTAACTATACCACTTTTCCACTTTCATACACTAACTGTTTTTTTTCCTTTCTTCAGTACCCTAACTATCATTTTGGGACAACTTACTCCTAAAATATCAAAAATACCTAAACTACCCATAGAATTGAATCGGTTCAATTTAGTTTTAAAAAAACAGAATTGAACCGGTTCAATTTTGAAATCAAGAAATTAACTCGTCTTCTTCTTCGTGGGCCTAATGCTCACCTCTGACCCCTCCGACACTCGCCTCCGACCTCAGCTCACCGGCAATGACGACAAATCGAAGCTCACTTGCCAGAAAAATGGAAGATGTGAGATCGAAAAAATGGAGCTCATCACCGGTAAAAAGGAGCTCACTCACTCATCGTAAAAAATGGAGGAGATGAGCTCGAAAAAAATGGAGTGATGTGGAGTCGAACGGTCTCCGTTTGATCCCGATCAACCCCACATTTGAGTGGTTATTTGCCTCATAGTGGCTAGTTAGAGCCAAATTAGGACAATTTTATGCTTGGTAGTGTTTCAAAGACCATATTGAGGATAAGGAGGAAGTAGACCGGAAAACGGGAGCCAAAGGGTCGAGACTTGAGGAGCAAGAAAGCAGAAGAAGCTGCGGAGAGCATTATTAATAGCTTAGGTTAAAAAAATCTTTCTATAGTTTCAAATACGAATTTCTTTTACTTTTTATCCTAATAAATTATTTATTTTCCTTGGAAAAAAATAAAGCTAGAAATACTCTCGCCAAGCCGACTCATTTTAAAAAATAATAAAACTAATATTATTATATAAAAATATTGTTAATCGCATGATTTAAACCCATGGTCTTATTAAAATGAGTAAAATTGCAATTTTAACACCAAGCTATGAAAATCTTTTTGCAAATTTACAGAACGTTTATGTATATTATAATTCAAGTAGCAGGCGTGTGCAACTTTTGAATAAAATATCGTTTTCGTTTTTGAAATTCCAAAATTCCCAAGCCAAGGGGGGCGGCTACCCCTCATGCCCCATGTAGTTCTGACTCGAGTAATTTAAAAAATGTCTACTATTGAACTACAAATATTAATCAATATTCGAACTTCTAGAGTAAAATTCTTATTCGAAATTCTTTTAAAAAAATATTTACATATTTTATTTTTATTTATTTACGGGATAATATATCCACAAGTGCTCACACCAGAGTCTCCGCATCATATGTGAAACATGTGGAGTATAAAAAATGACTTTATAGAACCACCATGTGAAGACATCACTAATTATTGCTATGAAAATGTATTTATATACATAAATAACAGCTAACTATTTGTTGTTGCATATACGTATGAGAGATAGAGAAGTGAGATCTATAAAACTTGTTAATTTGGTCATATTTTATTGATATACATATATTAAAGGGATGTTTGATTATTCTTCGTTAATTCATCTAATAGACTGTATGTGTTGCTTATTTAAATTTTTCAGAAAGTATTGTATTGCCTCCGAATCATTTCCTCTAATCATATTCGTCATAATGATGTGACAAAATCAACAACAACAACAACAACAACAAGTTGAAGATTGCATATTGCTGGAGATTGGGGCCACTATTTGAACCTTGCTAGTTGCTGCCTGAGATTGGATTTGAACTATTGGGCTTAGTGAATTAGCTTTGAGCTTTAGGCTTCTTGGGCTAACTTATGCATAATGTTGCTGAGAGATATTCCAAACGGTAAAGCAACACAATGACTCACAATTGTTCCATCAAACAACTGTGACCACCTTTTTTCTCCCTCAAGCAAATTTACTATATAGTTTACAATTGTGTACAGAAGAAAATTTAGTAATATTAAAGAGAAAGCAAGACGGATGGCTTTATTCTAAGTGTCTTCAGCATCGCTCATATTAGGATGAGTGTCGATGTAAAACTCTGTCGAAAAGTCGACTTCATCAACGATCCTCCCTCTGGTTAATTGCACAAACAAATAAAGAAAACGTGATTTTCTATGTCAAATGAAAGGAAGAGAGTAAGTCTTTGCTTCTTCTTATACCTCTCGAGAACGAACTTCCCTTCTTTATACTTCTGACTCTTTTCTTGTGCTGCCTCCTGAAAAACATTTATGTGAACGATTTGTGATTAGGTGCATAGAAGCTATAGCAAACTTGTATTCAATCCAGCACAGACTTAGGACAAGTTACATGAAACATATGATCTGTTTGTGTGCGCGCGTGTGTGTGTGTTTGTGAGAGAGAGAGAGAGATTACGTATTTCCAGCCAACTATTTGTCCGCAAGAGCAACAAAATATATCAGCAACCGTATGCACTCCAGAGAGCATCATTCTCTCCTCCGAAGCTCCGGTTGTGACATTGACCCTGAATAACAAGCTACATTGATAAATAAATGAATCCACAAGACGAGCATGAATGTCATTTTGCATTGTTGACAGGACGTGGGCAGAGACGTTGATCATTGAGGACATGTAAAAGTTGTTTTCGTGTATTGGTTATCAATTCTGTCATAGAACTGGATTCCAGTTCCGGGATATACTTAAGACCTTAATGACATTGACAGTGACAGTGACTTAATTTTTCTGGTGTTCATTGGAGCAATACTCATAAACAGCACGGCATGCAAGAAGCAAAACATGCTCTTAACATATATGGCAACACATTCAATTTCTCCATGAAACACTCCCATACAGACTCAGATATTATTACACCACACATAGAGCAATGTTGATGATATATACGTATCCATCGATCAATTGTAAGAGTTGATTCATGATTAGTTACCCAAACAAATCCTTCTCATGAATATAAATTGGGATCATACACATGGTGTAGCTTTGGGTTGTTTGCAGAAAATTCAGTATTGGACCCATAACTTGGTAACCATAATAATGTCAATGACTTTTT
This sequence comes from Geranium brycei, assembly GCA_036897365.1. Taxonomy (NCBI): domain Eukaryota; kingdom Viridiplantae; phylum Streptophyta; class Magnoliopsida; order Geraniales; family Geraniaceae; genus Geranium; species Geranium brycei. The sequence goes on along the minus strand of JAYMTP010003670.1, from coordinate 2,476 downwards.
TGAAACTTCATACACTCAAAGTAAAATTTGATTACTAATAGTTAAACCAGACTCGTATTTTTACCTGATAAGTGGTGGAAAGGCAGGTTAGGTCTATAGAACGATAACCCCCACAACTCAGGTTCCCTTAGTATGCTAAATATTAATAAAATAACAAAATAACGAAAAACTTAATGACCATATAAGATTATGCATAAAGAACCATGAAGAACTCACGCATTATTGAAGAGGTATGCTTTTCCCCGACGAGAATGAAAACCCTGTCCAAGTTAAAAGCGAAATATGAGTTACTAAAGCAAATTGAATAATTTTTCAATCTTCCAGGTCAGAGGAACAAAATACAATCACTAAAGAAAGAAGAAGAGGAAGAAAATAATATTTTATAGAATCTAGCTGTTGTTTAAGCATAACATAAAGTGAATTCAATTCAACAAGGATAAAGAATAGTTGACTAGTTGGTTCATTGATTGGAAGATAGAAGCATTCATCAGTTGTAACATATTGAAAACACCTACGTGTACATGTATCTTCTGCTTCGCAACAAGTCATTGCCGATCTCATTATCGTTGTCACATTACAAGTCATTGCCGCCATTGCTTGGTCTTCTTCTATGTGACCAAGACAAAAGTTTCATCTTAATCTTGTCTCCACTACAGCATGTTTCCTAGTCCAATAGGTTCCATTTCAGAACTAGAACTATAATCTCTTAGGCTCTTACCATACCATATCTACCATAAAAAAAATTTGAAATCCATTTTGCTATAAAAACCATCAAAATAAACACTCAAATGGTCATCTTCTAAAACCAAACAACCCAACAGGGCAGAACTCTCAAATTGTAGGTTTAGGAAGTTATTCTGGATACAACAGTCGATGAACGGTAGCGCTAACTATACATTGGTTTATCAATCCAAGAAATCTCCTTAAATATTCAGCTCTCAGCCACTGTCTACTCTTTAATAAGCCATCAATATCTATAATTTGGTCATTCACCGTCACAGCAAGAAACCTCTACACTATGCCTCAATTCTCAGCTACCCACAAACTGAAACTGTATCATTCGCATGTGCACACAGATATCTATGCATATCCAATCCAAACACAATGAGCCAAATTTTAGAGAAAACACTCAAAATTGAATACACCATCAACATCAAAAACCCATCAGCATGACAAATCTTATAAAAATCAGTGAACCACGTGACCCATGGTCCATGATCAATATCTAATTGCAAAATTTCAATCAGAAACCATTAAAGTTCCAGCCTTTACAGCAAATACTAAAAGGGGCTGTCAAAATTAGTACCTTAGAGACAATATCATCAGCAAGGGCCAACTGAATTTTGCAGAACTTGCATCTGTAGGACCTCCCCTCCAGCTCCACCACAAATATCCTCCCCATTTCTCTCTAAAACCTGCAACCAGAAAAGAAACAGATAATGAATTGAAAGCACAGAGCTTTTGAACTAGGAATCCTTGGATGGAGGCACACCTGTTTTCTTAGCCCAAAATGTTTTACACAATCCTTTGTGCCAAGTTTTGTAGTTTTGCTCTGTTTCTTCAGATGGTGTCTGTGAAGAGAGTGATTAAGGATCAATCTCGAAGGGTCTAAGCTCACCGTTTGATTGAAATTGGGCTGGATCTTGCATTCTTGGCCCACCAACTCAGTCCAATCTGAAGACAAGCTAAATTTTCTTAAACTAAAAAATTGGTTTTTAAAACATTTGTTTTTGAAACTCAGCTTTATTAATAACCATTACGATGAGCATCGCACTCTGTTGTTGCTAAAAGACCTGCGATCTCTTCCAAAATCAAAATCCAAGTTATACAGTCCATATTTGGCAAGTACATCTGTTGTCATGTTACAATTACACGAAACATAATCGAAAAAAACATTAGACAACCTTAATAAAATAAAAATACAGTAAAAAATAATTCTTTCTAGAACATGTGGAAGTCATTCGCCTCTTGCAATAGCTTGAAACACACATTGACAGTTTGTCTCAATAGTCACCCAGTTCCAATTATTTCTTTCTACCCACCAAAGCACTTCTCTGCATGCTAGAGGACCCTAATTTATAAAAAAAATTAGACTATAACTTGATTACCAAGAGAGACAGTGGACCAATGCTCAAAGAGGAGGGACGAAGCGACTTCGTGACGCTGAAGATATATAATTCGGTGAAGATGACCGTTGATCTCCATTGTTGCCGGTAGACAACTCTACGAGACCGATAAAGGTTGAAATTTCAAATGGTTAGGTTGAAATTTCATGTGTCTTGAATTGAAAATTGATGTGCTTAGAGTTCAAACTGAAATTCTGGTTTCGATAGTCAGGACAGTATGTCACGCACAATGTCAAGACAATGTTCTTGACAATGTTCTTGACAATGTTCTTAACAACTCGTCAGTAAGCAGATATGAACAATAAAGCAGCAAAACAGTAAACAATGACACACGATATGTTTACCCAGTT
>JAYMTP010003669.1:0-16488 GCA_036897365.1 Geranium brycei | reverse complement strand
GCTGTTTTTAACGCGAGAGGGTGCAGTGTGGATGCATTACGGTCAACGTGGAGATTTTCAATGACGAGCCAATCAGGAACTGCCATGTCACTCTTGAGTTCCCAATTTCCTTTTTGTTAATGTTTCGCCGAAAATATGTGATTTACCTTTATGTGTTAAGCATCTGGTTTAGGAATTGTGCTTGCAAAAATAAAAATGATTTCCTTCAAAATATATATATAATGATTAATTTAATAATCGCATTTTACTACAAATAATATACCATGAAGTTAATTACAGATAATATTATGTACCCCAATTTAAAAATATAATTACAGTTTTGCCGACTTTTTTTCAGTTACACTTAGAGTAAATTTCGTAACAGAATTTGTGTGTGAAAAATCCAAAACGCCATCATTGTATAATATCAAAATGATATAATTATTTTATAAATATAAAATGAGCATTTTACCCTCAACTTAATATCAAATTAAACTTATAAATGAATGGCATATTAGTCTTTTCAAAACATAATAAAATAATTAAAAATTTTAAAATACATTTTGCCCTTATCTCACCTAAATCGTATCTTCATAACCACCCATGCTTTCAGATTCCTCATTTAAGGGTGCTCAAAATTAGCCGGAAATCGAAAAAAATCAACCGTAACCGTCCAGATGTAGACCGGTAAAAACTGGAACCAAAATGATTTCGGTTCTGATTTTGTAGAAACAATGTGAGCCGGTTCAGTTATCGGTTTTGAAGAGAAAAAATCGTACCAACATCATTCTCCGTCTGAGGTACTTCCAACCAGTGTTATGAAACCCGCCGGAATCTGATCGGATTCCGGGATTCTAGGCCTCAGCGAGACGAGTTTGCCAAAACAAGCTCGAAAGCCGGTAAAACCGGTCTGGTCTGGTTCATTCTGGTCCAATTTTGGTCTCTCTCTTTTCTTTATTTTTTGAAAACTGGAGCTTCATTTACTCAATGCTTTCAAATTCAATTAATGTTAGTTTTTAGATTCTACAATACATTCAATCTAGCAGAGCTTTTTGGTTCGGTGAATAAATATTAAATGCTAGAACCTTTTTCAGCGAGTCGAGTTTTTGCCCGAGTTCCGAGTTTCATAACCTTGCTTCCAACGATGCTTGAAATTTAGTTTGCTCAGACGTGAGAACAATGCGGATGGCTCTGGGAACATAATGTTAGATACGAGTCCTAAGTGAGGGGGATTAACAGTCTAAGTGGTATTTTAATTCCTATGTTAGTTTTGGATTAGAGTTGAGATTAGTTTAAATTAGTTTGAGATTATTACTTCTAGATGAATTAGGTTATTAGTTGGAATTAGGGTTTAAGTAGGTTATAAATACCTACGGGTTCCATGAATAAACCATTGAGAAAATTATTAGTAAATTGTTCACTTTGAGATCTTGTGTTCTCTCTTAACGAATACTAAGTTGAGGTTATAACTCTCTCGTTAATCGAACTCAACTATCTATCGAAATCAGCCCAGAAATGGATCCAAAGTCAGGATCGTAACAAATTGGTATCAGAGTCTTCGGTTATGGGGGATGGACTCGGAAGATGGTTCGATGAGTTCTTACGATTCTTTCAAGCTGACATAGAAGCATCGAATGTGTGATGGCAAGCTGAAGTAGAAGCATTAGAGACGTGACGGGAAGCATCAGACATATGGGCATATGAGCGGTATCAGGCGAGGTGGACAGAGTCACCAAACCCAATTCAACAAATATAAAAAAACGCTAAACTTGGGTCAATTGGAAAATAATGGAGCTACAAACACGGCGGAAGAATGTGTGAATCCGAACGGTCCCAAACGGACCGGGATGTGACAACGTATGTGGAGGTGCGGACGAGTATATAAACTAAATTGATTCTAATGGACCGAGAGGAAAAGTCGGAGGCGAAGATGTGCACGAGCACACGAACCGTATCAGTTCTGACAAACTAGAATGAAATATTAGGGGAGAGGGTGTACGACTTGCTCGGATGGATTCCCTGAGGTATGGCAGGTGCATGAGTGTCCTTCTCCATCAGCGAGTAATCGAGAAGGAGAAAATTTTCTCGAGGCGTTCCAATTGGAGGCTGAGGCGCAACTCAAGTACATAAAACTACTACGAGATACCGCAAATTCTGTGGCATATGTTTAAACACTTATGCAACGTTCGACTTGGTTCGTAGATTCGAGAAGTATACAATTCAAGAATTTAGCACTTGCGGTCAAACGTCGTTTGAAAGGAGGGAGTAATGATATGAATTCTAAATGTGATGAGGAATAATAGTCTAAGTGGTATTTTAATTCTTGTATTAGTTTTGGATTAGGGTTGAGATTAGTTTGAAATAGTTTGAGATTATTACTTCGAGATGAATTAGGTTATTAATTGGAATTAGGGTTCAAGTATGGTATAAATACCTAGGGGTTCCATGAATAAAGAATTGAGAAAATTTTGATAAATTGTTCCTTTTGCGATCTTGTGTTCTCTTCTAACGAATGCTAAAGCGAGGTTGGAGCTCTCTTGTTAATCGAGCTCAACTTTTGATCGAAATCAACCCATAGTCAGGCCGTAACATTGTGTTAGGGAATTTCTGGGAGTTAGCAAGGAGTGATAATTTGCATGATATTATAGTGGGTCTATAAAGCCATCATGGATGATTTGTATAATATTATGGTAGGTTCATAAAGCCTTCAGGGATTGTTCAATCACATGGATTACATTGGGGGCAGTGTGAAACCGTTCTTGGTTGATGATGAATGTATAGTTGGGAAGTTCAAGACTATAGTTGGAAATTTAGGTTACAACCCTACGAGTACAATATCTTGGAGAGTGCCTTAGATGGAATCATAGAATTTCATTGTCGATGTATAGAGTGAATGTGAGGTTCAAGAACTGCTAGCACATTATCCATATGAAGAGATTGTCCTGTTTTACATTGTCAATAAATCGGGACCACTTAAAATGGTTAGCCTGAAGGGTACTGTACTTGTACCATGTGAAAGTACATGTTGTAAGCCATTATGGAGATATAGAAGACCAAGATCATAAAATTCTAAATTTCAGTATCTAACACCCGAAGTTGTAGAAGATTTACGGCAAACTAACTATGACGTGGATAAAATGCTAAGGAAATGATTTAAATTAGTTGAGATTATTCCAAGTGATTATGAAAGGGCTGTTGGTGGACATAATTGTGAAGTAGAGGCATAAACCATTAAATTTGAAGATGATTCATCGGACGATCTTGATTTCCACAAGATGCCAACTAGTGATGATTGCACATATAGTGAGTTTTCATCAGCGTCTGAGGAAGATCCAGTGGACGAGGTCCCTGATTGGTTTAACCAAGTTCGATTCGATGAATATGGGCAAAAAGTTATCGGTGAACCTGAAGATGAACTGTGTGATAAAGGTGAAGAATAATCAGTTGGAGGTGCATACGACAATGGTGTTGGACATGGTGCCAAAGCGAAAGGGGAGACAAAAAATAGTACATGCGCGAGTGTGAAAGTTTCAAGCGAACAAATTATGTGGAGTATGGATTCTGAAATGAAGACAATTGAACTTCTAGTGTATTCTACATTCGAAGATGTGACAGTCTTTCGTGTTGTTTTCAAGAATTATGCATCTCATAAGAATTTTGACTACCTATTCATTAGGAATGAGAGGTACAAGGTTGGAATCATTTGCAAGGGTCATGGTTGCAAATTTTGGTGATGCTAAAGTCACTTAGGAGATATGCCAGTGATGGAGATCAAGACATTTATGTCATAACACACATGTGGCCGACCTCAACAAGAACAAGAGGATTACCTTTGACTTCATAGCACAAAAGTAATGTTTTATATTTTGTTAATGTCTTATATTTTGTCAATTTTTACTAACAGTTCCATCTTATAGATTCATTGATGATTTTCGAGGCAATCACGAGATAAAAATTGGCGGACTCTAGGATCTCATCTCCCGCATCTGAGCGTGACAATAGGGACCTCAGCCTTGAATAAGGCTTTTGTAGAAGGGTAGAGATATTATAACCAATAATATGGTAATGCAATACATAAAATACATTTGACAATTAATCTATTACACAAATCATGATCAAACAACAAAATATATTGCTAAATATCCATACATTTCCTACTACCTAAATACTAATGTAGTTATTACAAACAAACTATCAACCAACATCTTTATTAACACTCCATTCCATCTTCTCATTCCACTATATTCTTTTTTGTATTGTACACATTTAGCTTTCACGACTTCATTCTCTTGCAATACATTTGAAGTTTCTTGATCAACTATTTGAATTGTGGTCTCCATGCACTTCACTCTTTGATGTAAACCATGTACCAATCTTCTCCCATATGAACAAGTCACTAAATCTAAGCATTGGAAATATTTGCATTTGAACCACTTTGTGCAAAACAAACAATTGAAATTCACAATCACAAGAAAACAAGCCATAATATGTGCATTTAAATCAGAATAAGCACGTGCAACCTATATGTGTTACTGTTCATGTCATAAAAATAGAGCATATGACAAAATAACATTGGAATATGTTAAATAATGTAGGGGTGGGCACGATTCCGAAACCAAACTTATCAATTCTCAGTTTTTGGGAGCTAGAACCATTATATAAGAGGCTTTTGGTTTTGGGCCGTGTTCTCCACTTCGGTTCTTCGGCTCTACCCGTTGGAAGATGTTTATTCTCGATTTTTGTTAATAATTTGATTTATGATCTGAATTATATGATTTTGATCATGATTTATAGGCAAAAACTTTAAATTTGAAATTATTAAAATAACTAACGATAAAACTTAATTATTACAACTCAATCAAATTATAAATTTTGCAAATAAAAGATTAATATCATCCATAATCGGTTATTCAACGCTTCTAGATTTTAGGAATTATAATCAAACGGTTCTCTCATTTTAAGAACCAAAATCAAATTGTTAACCAAGATTACCAGTTCTCTAATTTCCTGATTAAAAGATCAAAAACTCACTCTTAAAATAATAATGCATTGGAGTGACAAATATAACATTGGGTTGGGCACGAAGTTACCGGGATTGAGTGATAGTCGCGTGAAGAGATAAAACGACTCAATTCATCGGAGAGTAGAGTACATACGCAGAGAAGGAGGAGGAGCCATGAATGCCCCAGATCGTTACGAGCGATTCGTCGTTCCCGAAGGCACTAAGAAGTAGTTTTCTAATTTCTACCACCTTCGTCCTTCTCTCCACAACCTTTTCTTCTCCTGAACATTGCTCCATTGATTTCATTTTCAGGGTCTCGTACGAGAGAGACACTAAGATTATCAACGCCGCTTCATTCACGATCGAGGGAGGACCACACCATCGGAAACATTGTCCGCATGTACGTACTAATAATCACCAACCCCTTTCGATTCATTTCAGGCTCTTCTTTGATTTGCGTGTGTAATTTAATCCTAATTTTTGCTATTTTTACTGTTAATTAGGCAGTTGCACAGGGACGAAGATGTTCTTTTCGCAGGTTACAAGCTTCCTCATCCTCTTCAGTACAAAGTCCTTATTCGGGTTAGCTTTTTTTTCAATTTAAGCATGTTTTGGTTTAGGGCTTATTGTTGTAGATCTATCGGAGAAGAAAGAGAATTACTCGTATATTGCTCTGGAAATGAAAATTACAGAAAGGAAAATTACACATATGAGTCAACATAACCACTATCTGGTGACCCTCTTATTTATAGACGCCGGAAAGCTTCTGGAAGAGTCGCCGTTGCCGTCAACGTGCCATAACGGCCTAACAACCTGTATGTGAATCTGTTAGCGATCCGTTACTGTGCTTATTCTGCCACGTGGGCTTGCTGACGTGATCTCACTTGCCAAAACGGTGTCGTCCTGCTCCCAGAGTCCTCCTCGGGCTTAGATGTGTGACACTTATTTACAGAAATTTTATGTATGCAACTTCTCATGAGTGTGAATGTGGTTTTTTCAATGAGTGGTTATCTATTCTTGTTTTGGTTTATGCATGTATGCGCCAAAACATCATTTTTATTTGGAACAATCAATATGCATGTATACATATTAGAGAAAATGGGTCATAACATTCCTTGTTATTGAAGTGGTTAGTAAGGAATCACCGGCATAAAAGATTATACAGTGTGTCAATTTTTAGGTTTATTTTCATATTTAACAATTAACACACTCATGTGGTCATGCCATAGCCTCAATGGTGAAGTACGGAAGTTCATTAGTTACATGGAGTTTTAGGGTGGCATAATCAGTATAAGAATGATTCTCATAGTTTCATTATATTCTTCATGGATCAAGTTACTCCCGGGTCTCAGTTTGATTTGTTTTCTGATTTATTCCTAGGTTGTGTTATCCCATTTTGAATCTCATTAAAACATGCAAGTAGAGGACAAGACATTTTGGGTCAATTGTTTGGAAATCAAAATTTAGTGTTACCATGTGATGGTGGCTTTCATTACTCTTACACGTCCTTTTGAAGACAGGGGATTGTTCAAAAGTTTTTGTGTCCAATAGAAATGAGAAATATTCCCTAGGGATATAAGAATGCTAATTATTTTTTTCTTTATTGTTCATACTTTAGTTTAAAACACATCTTTTAGCTTGGTGCGTCTGGTGATAACAAATTGGATGGTTTTATTATTACAGATCCATACCACAAGTCAATCTTCACCAATGCAGGCATATAACCAGGCTATCAATGACCTAGACAAGGGACTTGACATTCTGAAGGGTAGTTTTGAGGTTTGGAACTCTTTTCCTATTCCAATTTTAATGGCGATGCATATCTATGTACTTCAGTTATTGTTGTGTGTTTTAGATACTTCAATTAAATCCTAACAGTACATATCTTATATACTTGTATATCAACTTCTTTTACCATACAGTCCATGAAGAGGGTTCAATGTATTCTTTTATAGGGATTTTTTTTATCAACAATAAAGAAATATAATAATAACAAAGAGTACAGGATCCCGAGGTAGGAGCCCCTAAACTATGTCCAAAACAAACAGAATCCAAGAAACAAGAGACACTATACAAAACCAAGATAGAAAGTAGACCAAATCATATTACTACAGAAAGTAAGTAGAGGAGGACCACTCAACAAATGAGGGAGTGATCTCCTCCCCCGCCCTGCCCTGTCTGACCCTGCAAGAGCAACCACTGAGTACTGCACTGTTATGAATACCTCTCCAGGATTCATCTCCTAGTTTGACCTTAGATAATATTGCCAACATTATCAATCACGTAGGGCAATTGACCTTGAGTTTTCTTGACCACTCCCGGTTTTGTAGCAATCAATTTACTTCATGTTGCTTTGGTTTCCAATAGGAATTTGTCATAATTGCAACTTTTCTCTGAAGCTATATGTGTGTCATGATCTTGTAGTTGTTGATTTTAGTTGGTAGTGCAGAGTGATTGTTATAATGGTCTTGTGAATTTTGTGTAAGTGCCTCCTAAAAGTTATAAGAACTTTCCCAAGATGGTGTCATTCAACCATGACATCTAACAATACTTATCCGGAAATCTCTTAGCATTACTAGGAAGTTCTTTTTTTCTTTTCATTATCTTAGCAATAGCATTAATGACAGACTGATTGTGTTGCATCATGAGGCGATCCCGACCACCCTATTTTTTGAGAGCCGTGGGGTTTTCATTCCGATCAGACAATGCATTTGTGTGCTCTGCCAGTCTGACTTTGAGGATTCCTTCCATCTCTTACTCATCTGTCATTGGGTGTGGTAGTTATGTGGCCTTATTCTAGGGGGGTGGGGTAATTTTGGGTCATAAATGAAGTTTTCAAACATGCTGAAGGAAAAGGTTCCTGATATATTTCTTAGCAGTTAGCATTCTTGTCCTTAATTTATTTTTTGGTTGTAATGTGAGAAACATATGCTGTTTTCATTTGTAATGTTCAAATCATCATTTGCAGGCTGAGATTGCGAAGCACTCAAGGGACTACTAATATGCAATACACTAATTTGGCGTCGTTTCAAGTAATATAACTTAAGGAGAACCGTGATTATCATCAAAATTCATCTTGGTGTACTTTATAATGAACTTATGTTATGATGGAATCAACTTTTACACCAGAAGATTTTTGCTATAGTACTGGGCTAAGCAAAACACGGGACCTCATGTTGTGTATAACTATATTCTATGAAATATAAATGTCAACATTTTGTGGAGTTAATGGCCCCATTTTGTTAATGTTGTTACTTGGTTATTGTGGAAAACGGGTGTACTTGATAAAAATGACATGATGTTGGGACTCATTTATTGCGTATCATGTGTGCAATGATGGTATAAATCCTTGACTCTCAAATTTTTGTTATGAATGATTCAGAACTAACTGTACACCATTTTGTCAGTTTCTTTTTACAGTGTATTATCTATGCAAAGACGGCCACTTTTTGTCTCACAGAAATTGATATCTAACCTTTGAACCTATCTGTCTGGCTAGGGCTGATATTTACATGACAGAGAAGTCCTCATCAAGGCCGGCTAGGTCTCCTTTTAGATGGGCTTGCTGGATGATCAAAACGGAGGTGGTGAGCAAGAAGTCGGATCCAGATAGAACATCTCCAATTGGACCGAGTTCGGGGCATTGCTGCCAATCGTTCATACCGACAGTCAACACTGTATTTGCCCTCAACCCTCTCCCCACAATCACAAGTGAGTACACCCCTTCCAATGACTTGAGTGCAGTGTACGTCTGCGATGAATTTGCAACATGTCTCTCCGTATAAGCAACACTTCCGACTGCTACATGAGTCTCGTAGAAGTCAGCAAAGCCCTCGTCATCAAGCTTCATCTCCTCTTCTTGCTCCTTATTGTTTACTCTGTGAGCTGCTCTTCTTCCACTCTCTGATTCTGTGTCCAATAGGAATCTTATAACTGTGAGCTTTACTCCTTGATGAAGTGCCACATAACCTGCATAGGCCAATGCTTCCCGATCATCCTTGCCGCCCATGAAGATGACTGCCACATTGACTGGCACAGCTGAGGATGATATTGTCTCAATCATCCCAAAACCGCGGTCCACAAGGATTCCCACAGAGCAATGTGCGTTCTTCAGTGCCTGAGATAACACAAATGAGGCTATACTTTGGTGTGTTTTCCCCATTTATAACCTCATATATTCCCGATTATTGTTTGTTCACATCATATTTCTTGTACATCTTTAACATGTCTACTCTCACTATCAGCATATACAATTAACAATACTCTTCTTCAACGTGTTAAGAAGTTTTTAATATTACCTTACGATTGACATATCTGATGCCGGTATGGCCAGCATCTAATGTCCCATCCGCCCGCAGGTTTTTGTGAAATGGCAGGATGATAAGTGATACCATCAAGTCTTCTGCTACTTGGCTGATATCATTAGGCTTGCCACTGTTGGTGCTGAGAGAAAGTACCTGTTTAAGTGTGACCCCTCGGCTGTTCTCAGCTACATAAGCTTGAATTGGAGCAGTGATTTCATCTGTCACGTCTGTCGCAGCCACTGCCTCAACCCCTTCTGACTGCCCTATCTTGGATCCTATCTCGTTTGTGACCCCAGTCATGTCTGCCACATAAACCACAATCCCAGGCTCTGGCTCCCCTCGAGAAATTTCCATGAAGTTGATCATTGCGGGCACGTTCTGAGGGCCGTGAACGCACAACAAGATTTGGATCTCCTGGGACGGGTCAAGCGATTGAAGTGTTGTTCGGAAATGGGATGATCGTTTCCTTGCACGGTGGATGATGCGAGCCACAATTGCTGGTGCATAAACAATGGTCACGAAGCAGACGATTATTATGTCAATGCTGGTAGAAACAGTTATGAATTCAACCTGCATTTGATTTCAAGGACACTATAAAGTAAATCTCCAAATAAGTGAGAAGGAAATGGTTGGTCAAGGGTGACTGACTTACCCTTACTGCAGCCATGGTTAAGTATATGTGAAAATGTCCCTTGGTGGCCATGAACAATCCTATTGCCACTGATTCAGGCCAATTGAACCCCATTATAGCTCCGACAATAATTACTCCAACAACTTTTCCGCCTATGGCAATAAACAAAAGCACTACCAATCTCACCCAAGTGAGCACCTGGCCAGGCTCGAATTTCCTGAGATCGTCTTGAAGACCCATCCAGAAGAAGAAAACCGGATAAATAAGGCCTAGCAAGTAGTTGATTTTCCCAGTGACCCACTTTGACATCCTTCCATGGCTAGGCAAGAAAAGACCGGTCATGAAAGCACTGAGCATTGGGTTGTAGCCCTGCATGGTGGAGCAGCTACAGGCGATCATCATGAAAGCAAGGGACAACACAAGGTGCGACCCCTTAATTGGTTTTCCTTCTGGGTTTTCATTGTTGACCCAAGTCATGAAGATGGGCGAAACTTTGGCCACAAACACTAGTTGTATCAGCAGTGTCACAGACATCTTCATCACTTCGCTGAAGGTCCTTACATACCCTTTATCTATCTTGCTGTAATGGACGAAAATCCAAGCAATGCAGATGGTTATGGATGATATTAGATCAGAGTGTGTCCCTGCACCTATCACCATCCGCCCTATGTCAGATTTTCCAATCTTTAGATCGGTGATCAAGCGAGTGAGGACAGGGGAAGATGTGCCGGAGATGTTGACTGACAAGGCCAGGGTGAAGAGGATGCCCTTGTAAGTTGACATGTCTATATACAAGAACACAGAGATAGCTGCAGCAAATGTGAAGATTGTTGATGCATAAGCCACTTTTATATCTCTACTAGGCTTCTTGAACAGCCGGTAAGGATTCATTTCCAGGCCTAAGACGAACATGTAGAGCATCATAATGAAATCCATTACAAAACTCAACGTCTGCACTGCTCCATCGGTGAACAACTCACGTATCGCCTTTATATTGCCGAACAATAGACCCACCTGCATAGATAGAGAAAGAAGCACGTGCATTATTAGTTTTCCCATTTTTGCCGAGTTCATTGTTGTCATTGATCGTAGTAGGTAAAGAGATGGTTATTGTACGATGATGTCGGAGATGATGCGGGGCTGAGAGAAGCGGAGGAGGAGCTGGTGAGCGGTGCGGGAGAGGACAATCATGCAAATGATGCTCAAGAAGGCCATGGCTTCGCGCGTGCCCACGACATCACCCATTCCATCACACTTATCCTTGCTGCCCGCGCGACCTTGATTCATTTTTTACAGAGAGAGAGAGAAACGTCTTTGCTGAAAAATCTTTCTTCCGGCTTTGGTTTTGCCTGGAAACGATTTATTCAGCAAAGCTAACTCTCCTTTGTGTTTTGGTTTCTTCTTCTTCTTCTTCTTCTCCTTTGTTTTGGTTTCTGATTCAGAGTGGGGATTGATTTGGGTTCTTATGTACTTGCTTAATTTAGCAAGGAGAAAGTTCAGGAGAAGAATGTGGTTGGGTTTTTCTGGGAAGGGTTTTTTTCTTCTTCATCCTTTTTGTTTCTTAAGTCAATCAACAAAGGATTCGGAAATTGGAATGTTGTGTTGTGGTGATATTAGGACCAATCAATTGGGAGTTTGTTTTTAGCAAGTTTATGATTTGCCAGTCAATGTTGAGTCATGGGATTTTGTTTTCTTGCATTTTAATGTATGCAACAAACTATTTTCAAACTGTTTGTTTTTAGCAAGTATATATATATATGATTTGCCAATGGACTTCATTTAAGAAAATATATGGACCAAAGTTCTGATATTAAAATTTTACACAATTCCAGAAGGGATTCATGATATGTTAGATACTTGTTTGTGATAATTGTGGCTCAATAAAAAAGCCTAAATGAAGATTTCTTCTTTAGATTTAAGGGTAACTAGATTATTAGTGTTTACGATACAATGTCCAATAGTAAGTTTTAAGAATGAAAATAATATCCAGAATAACTTGACCTCTCTTAAAACATATAAATAAAAAGCATTTATCTTGTCATAAAATTAAAAATTGTATTTAGTTTAAAACTCTTCTATTTGCATATTTGTTTATTAACTTGATAAAAACATATTATCTTTACTATCTATGTCTTAGGTTCATCGCCATGGTTTATGGCCCTCTCTTTTGTATATGTGAGTCTGATGTAAATGCAGGCTCAACTCAGTAATGAAATAACCATAATAACAAAAAATGAGAGTATATTACACAACTTTTGCAGTGACAAACATTTCAAGCAACTTCACAGAGAATGTGACCATATTATTACAAGTACGATTCAGAATCAAGGCAGCTTTAAAGGCTTCGACTCTTGTATCAATGATCGTAGTATTGGAGTTGCACAATATATGAATCAATGGTATGGTATTGTACAAACTTAATGTTACAGAAGTAATGAGCCAGCCCTACTATCAAAAGGGATGGTATTGTAACAACTTCCTTGGAGAGGGAAAAATACAGATGACGAAAATGTCGAGACCAATCTTCCTGTGCGATGACTATGATTGAGAATCGCATGTTAACGATCGGGATCTAGCTGATCTTCACTTGCTATCTTCCAGAACACCAACAAGGCACTTCTCCAGCAAGAATTCATCATTCACCCAGGCATGGTATTTATCTAAAACATCAGTATAAGGATAGCAATTTTGTGGCACAGGTATTGTCATGGAGAGATATAGAGAGAGAATCGCTAAATAGAATTTGAATCTACAACTTGAAGCAACAATGCCAAGCCGGTACCGGAAAGCTTGTATTTGATGATCATCCTAAATTTTTAATTTTGATCTATCATATGCAAGTGATGCATGGGAAAATAAAACCGTGCATGGTGCAGTCCAATAAAGGTAAAGTAAGAACTTGGGATTTATTTTAGTCCGATTAATGTACCAAAACAAAAACCAACACAATTTAGTTTTGACTTCAAAAACAACTAAACATGAAGCAATTCCAGGAAGGATACTAAATAATGATGTACAGTCTCTTCCCACCGCCTTCATTAGTATTTCATCACCTGACAAAAAAAAATTGATCAATACAAGCATTTAGCAAAAACATGTTCATACTTCACAGACCTCTTCAATGAGAAGCTAAAATAGTAAACATAAATGCAGAATATGGTAGGTTATGAAATCAGTTATCACATAACGGTCTTGAGAATACTGCATCATTATGCATGCAAATTAAAAGTCGGAATAATTTTAGATCAAAACATGTTTATCGCAAGGAGAACGTATGCCAATTCATGTTACCAGCTGTGTATGCTCTAGAGCATTAACAAACTCTTACCACCAATAGAATATCATTTAATGGAAGAAGCTTTTATGGCTTCCTAATATAGCTAATTACTGAAGAATAAAAATGAAACCTGTTGAGATAACTGAGAATATAATTCTAACAAAACTCATAGGCATCTAGTTTGGTTAAAACATAATGATTCTGCACTCATTCACCTAAACGTGCTTAGGAAAAAATTAATATCTATTCACAGTTTGAATAGAAAGAGCAAAAATGCCCAACCAAAATAACAAGGAAAGAGAAATAACTAAGTGACAAATAACAATTCAAGAACAAAAATATATGTTTGCACCTCATCCAATATAATACCAGAAAGAAAAGATATCATACCTCCGGGGTGAAATTTCAAGTAAGGAGATAAATTGTACACACGACCCTTTAAGACAGTCCACATAGAACCTTCTATCTTTTTGTGTTGCTTAACTTCATTCATAGATATAAGCCTCTTATTCGACTGTCCCTTCAATCCTGGAGGGAGCAGTTGATAAGTTTCAGAAAATAGCATCATAAATACAAATATGGATAGACACTGCAACTGAGCATATTTTAACAGATTGTCATAAATAAAATAGCATGCAGCAGGACGAAGGCTAATAGTGAATCAAATTATAGATTGTTAAATACAATAAAAAACAAATTAAATATATATGAATACAACTATCAGGTATTCATGTTAACAGACCATAGTACCATGACAAACTGTGGTCATATCTACAAGGAAAAGAATTAAGATATTATTTGGCCGAAAAACTAAGTGGAAACACAAACCAATCTGATCAATTAAAATTTAAAATTACCAGCAAGATCAGGATGTGTTCGAGTAAGCTTGAGCCAGTCCATTTGGCTATATCCCTTCTCGAAAGGAACCTTGGCTCGAGGTGCAGGCTTCTTTGCAGAAACCTTTGGTTCCTGTAAATTCTTAACTGAAGTCCCAGTGTCTACTGATGCTATTTGTCTATCCAAGCCACTAGATTGTTTGGAGGGCGATGCATCAACGACATTATAAGACAAAGATCCAACTTTTGCCTCCTTAGAGGCTGCACCATCTGGCAGTTTATCTTTCCATAGTAAACCTTCATTATTTTGAACACCATTTGAGCGTTCATCTTTAATAGTAATACCATCAACATGTGATGCAAGCTGCTTTGCTTCAAAGTTATCTTGCTCAGAAGGTACATTAACCTAAATATTTAAACAAACTTTTACTCAGAGGAAATCCTGATACATAAATCCCAAAGGTCCAGCTCATAAAAACAGCATGGATATAAAAATTGTTATGTCAAGTCAATACAAGCAGAAGATAAAATTGTAAGTTCCATTCTTAAAACTTAGTTTTCAATCTTGCCTGACAAAAAGTGAAATCACTGTCATTGTCCATCTCGCGGAAATGCAGTTTCTGAATCAGCACAACAATATTACCGCCCTGCTATTGCTATCAGCTGTTTTCCTGCTTCACTGACTGCAACAATGTATTTGCAGATGAATCACAGAATTAATATATTGTGGGATTTGGGCGATATAATCTGAAAGAACGAGTTGCCAATTGTGCACCTCCGCTCTTGATTTGTCAGAATGACTAAAAACAACATTATGTGAATGAGTTATTGTTGAATGCATCGAAAACTGAAATCAACTTATGCAAAGCAATACATCTTATTCCATAGTTCACAAAAACAACCCACTTGTCTAGATTTTTTGATGTGTTAATCAAATAGCTTTTCGTTTTCTTCACCATCACCTTCACAAACTTATATTCTTATTTGAAAGCCTAAAACTTAAAACATGCACCAAAAAATATAAAAATATACCCTGCTATGCTATAAACAAGTATCGTTTAAAGCCTGTACAATAAAATTGCATGATACCTCATACAAACAGACACCCAAACAAGGGCCCACGAATACAAAGCATTTCATCTTGTAAAGTAATTTGAGTTACCCCGTGAATTATACATTTAAGTTTTAACTTACATTATGTATTACAAATGTTGTAAAAATCCCCCACTTGTACGATTAATCCCCGATTAGTCCCTGATTATTCCTCTACAATACCCGATTAATCCTTTAATCCGATTTATTTTCCGATTAAGGCCCTCTCCGCCCGACTAGCGCCTATCGTGTTGTACAACACTGATTTATTATGCTCTAAGACTATACACAACATTGTTTTGAATGATTCAGATTTGTACGTGCAATTTACACATGAATATCTTAGTACTAATAAACCATTGAGATCTCATAGAAAAATAGAACACCAGAATAATTACTTCAACTCAGGTTCGAATAACAGCACAAATGGATTGGTCCCAAACTCGGAGAAAAATTTACCTAATTATTGTACCGAAATGAATAAATTAGAGCCAAACTCCAGCAGTTCACAAGAAACAGCAGCACAGCACAAAACCATAAACACACAAGAGAGAGAGAGACCGAGATGAACTCAACGGTCAATAAGTTTGATTCATTTACATTGATCCTATCCTACCCTACCATGAAATTGCAGCTAGCTTTCGCTCCCAATTTTCCTATACATTCTTGGAAACCAAACAGAAAATAATAATGATAAATGAATAAAATAGACGAGGAACGTACTGAATCGAGTTGCGCTTGACTGTCGTGATCGGCGGCGAGAGAGGATCGGATTCGGGTCTGTCCTCTTCTCCAAGAAAATGCCTTATTTCGTATATATACCCTTTTTCTTAATCTCGCTGGGCTGGTTTGGTGTTAATTTGTTGGGTCTGACTCGAGTGTTCGGATTGGGCCAGTACGGGCCCAAACCATCCTCTTTTAATATTTTCACTTTTGATTATTTTACGAAGTTTCAACAGGCGGTCACGTGCGAGCGAGTGTGACGTGTCGGTCATGTTTGTTATTATCGTCAAGGACAAGGACCTGAGCCTCCGGTTGTCTTTATTTGTGGCCCTCTGCAAGCTCACAGTCCATATGCGTCCCCACTCCCACCCACTATTGGATAAAATTCACATGGAAGTGGCAAGTAGGGAAGTAAATTTATTCGTCTCTCTCAATCACTTGTTAGTTATAATTTAGTTTACGGTTGGAAAATAAAAGGGGATAATTCATGTTCACTAAGGTGAACTATGACACATTATCATGTCATTACATTGAACTATTTTAAGAATCATTTCAATATGGAGAATTATTTTTATGTGTTATTTTACCTTAACGCCGTTAAAACAGATGAAAAATATACTGTTTAACTTTCAAATTTTATTAAA
>JAYMTP010003668.1:0-16490 GCA_036897365.1 Geranium brycei | reverse complement strand
AATGTTATAATTACAAAACGACTTGAGGAGAATTTGACAATCACTTAGGGTCGAACTATTAGAGATCTCAAGGGAAGACCCTTCCACAGACATTCCACTGAATCGCCTGCATGCATCCGCTGCGCAACACATCCCGGGCCATAAGTAGACTGTCATATATAGTTGTGGTTGGAGCCCAATTAAGCCGACAAAAAGGATTCTTGAGAAAAATAACGAGCTTTAAACACTCGAGATATCAAAGAATCTAGATTCGTCGTAAATCACCACTCATGTTTTCCTAGCATAGGCAAGTTCAATTCTCTGAGAAGTAAAAAAATCCAAGCCGCCTGATTTCTTGTGAGAGCATAGAGAGTCTCATTTCTTCTAAATGATCACTTTCCCAGTTGCCGATCCCATCAAAACCAGTAGCCAGCTAAAAGGTGCTTGATATCATCAATGACCTCATCTAGCAAGAAAAATACATTTGAAGAGTAAATCAGTATAGCCTGTATAATAATCTTAATGAGCACCTCCTAGTCGGCTTTAGAAAATATCTTTCCATTCCAAGACCCAATTCAATTCTTAATAAGATCTGACAGTGACATATACACAAAACTCTTGTGGCAATTCTGTTCAATCATATTTAGTAGGCTCAATCTCAAATACGTAAAATTCGAGTTTTATTAAATTTTAACATTTTGTTTTAATTAATATTTGACTCAATAATTTATTTATTATCTTCATTTCACACGTCAATCTCGTACACCCAAGAAGCTACAATTTTCGACAATGCACTTATGATCAATTGTGGAAATTTAGGAGGAGATAGAGACAAGAATGAAAAGTAATTCAAATAATTTTTGAAGACAACTATATTTATCATCAACGAATTATAACTAAAAAATATTAATTTCAAATTTGTTTACTCTATGACTAATCATATTATTTTTTAAACATTGGTGATCTCATCATTTATTTTCGATTCATTTCGATTGATTTTGGCAAATATTCGAAACTTTAAATAAATTACAACAATCTTTTACCATTAAAAAATATAATTTTCTTTTACTAAAATGAGATAATATACGCTCAATTTTTTTACATTTAACACTACATAATATTATTGATAAATATTTTAAAATTATGAGTATAAGTTCGAGTCTTTAAAGTGCATTGAATTTTTAACTTATAATTGAGTCAATAATTATCTTTTAATATTTTTCACATGTCAATCTCGTTGACCCAATACAATTTCCACAAATCACTATAATAATAATTATGGAAATTGGGGAGGAGATAGAGACAACACTAAAAAAGAGAGACAGGACCATTTCAATTTGCAAGTATAGTGGAGCTTTAATATATATGATTATGTTTGTCCCAATCATTGGCTTACGTGTACCTTTATAATTCACATGTTTACAAATGTTGATTACTATAAATAAAAGTCTGTATAGTTGTAGTTAAGTATATCTAATTAAATAAGTTTCACTTATGTGTAAACATACTTTAAATATATTTACGATTTCTTTTATCTTATCAGATCACCTTAAATATTTTTTGGCTGCTTTTATAAAGGAGTTTTAATAAGAAAAAAGTGAATTTTTAAGAACAACACTGTATTAGTGGACTGTTATATAAAAGTATAGTTTTATGTAAATTGATACAATAAACCGATTTTTTTGAAACCCAAACTTTATTAAATTCAGGCCGGCTCAATAGTTCTTGAAGACTAAAGCAAAAATAATTGATATAATATTATTTGAAGCATTGATTTTTAAAATGAGTATAAAATATTTAAATTTGGGGCCTTTTAATCATATTTGGACCATTTTTTTTGATCGACCATATAAGAACCATGTTTTTTCGGTGGGCCTAAAGCAATTGCATCATTTGCCTTATGGACAAGCCGACCTTGATTAAATTTCATAGACAAATAGAAAGGACTACATCAAGAGTTGGTGGGATAACCCCCACACCAGACTCTCCGATAAAAGAAAAAAAGAGCAAGACTAACAACCCTATTAACGAAATTGACCGAAGCAAACAAAAATAAATAAAGCAAAAGAGTGCAATCAAGCAAAACTCCTCCCACTTTACTGCTCGGGAATCACAAAAACTGAATCACATGCACAACACTTTGATAATCCAACACAATAATGACGCTATTCAAACTCAATATGATAGTCAATCTCACGACCTCCACCTCGAACAGATTGAGACTTCCCACAAATCACTTACAAGAACCACCTGAAAACCATTTCATACGCTACACCAAAATATTTCTATAAGTCTCACAATCTCCACCTCAGTTGGTTGGAAAAAACGTGTGACTTTTTTGCCACGAACACTATAAGACTATATATATATATATATATACATAATTGCAATTATTCTGAATAAAAACTATGACATAAATTTTATTATTAAAAAATAATTATCAGGTAATTAATTTACTCACATACAAAATAATCAATTGACATTGGTGACTACCAAACAAAGCAAATCCATGAATAAAGAGGAACGGAACATTGATTCCAAAACCCTAGAAGACGATTGAAAACGGACAAGACGGGCACGAGAAATTATATATATATATCAGCAAATTCAGGGTCCGATTGATTCTCTCACAGTTTCAATTTTGATTTCCAGAGAATCGTCGAATCCGAAATGCAGACGGAGAGCCACTACTCGCCTGATAACAATCTGAGGATCACGACCCACACTCCGAATCGGAGCTCGGTATCTGCTACTTTACTTGAATCTCTTCAATCGATCGGTTTTTGTTTATTGATTTCAGAATCGACCGTGTTCGCATTTTCCTCTTTTCTGTTTGCTGAATATTTGGGAATCTGATGACTTTTTGTGGATGAAAAGTAACTTTTCTGGATCTTGAGTGTTGATTTTGTACTGGGTACCTCATGTTTATGGATATTAGTTACTGAATCGGGACTGAACTGTGGGTTGTGGGTAACTTAGATTTTGGTTGGTGTTGTTTTTTGTATTTGATGGTGTTTGTTGTGATTATCTCTTTTTTTGTGTTGTTTAGTCATGTTTTGATTATGGGTGTTTTGATGACCCCTCTGGTGTGTGTTGTTCTTGGTTTGATGACTGATGGTAGTGATTGAGATTTGCTATTTATTTTGTGTTGAATTGGGTTCTCTACATGTTCTTTGTAAGTGTTGTTCTGAGTAGATTTTACAGATTTGTTTTGTGTTGAATTGGGCTATCTGCTTCTAAGATTTCCTATTTTTGTTTGGTTAAATTGGGTTATGATTTTCATTGTTTTTCTAGCTGCATGTATTTTTGGAGATTTTCCATGATTTTGATCGTCAAGCTTGTCTACGGATTGAACTTTGTTTTAAGGTTTAAGATGTCTCTTAGGAGGGTGGTGACAAACTAAAGAGTTGCTTTCATAGTCCTTGCTCATGGTATTTAATGAGTAAATGACACATATTTTGGCTACTTTATCTTTATAATCCTGTTAGGTACACTAACTCTAAGCATAGTAAATGGAATGAAGACTTGTATAGAGTTATGGTTCATTTTAGGGCAGGACACACAATGCATGTGTATTTTTCTTCTACTGTGGTAAATGCAATTCTTGTAATTTTTTTGACTGGCGTTAATCTCTGTGTTGTGCCTAAAAGCATACACTCACCTATCACCCACATGATTGAGCGTCCTCTTATTTGGGGTCATTGTTCAATTTCCATATTAATAGCCCCTTACTTTAATCTTCAGGTGTTGGTGGTATACATATGCTTAGTTATTATTTATCAGGACACACTTGACTGAGCTATAAAATATACACAGCAACAGAATAGATTATAATATCTAGAGAGATAAAACTGGAACCATCCAATTATATGCTGTTGAAGTACAACGGTAGATCATATACTACTTGAGATTTCATCTTTTTTTATTGGTGTTAGTTTTATTAACTTAGAGTTGTAAAATAATCTGGTGTCAATTCATATCTTGTTATCATTTTTACAGGCCCTATTTGGTGTCCTATGTTGTTGTCCTCATTTGACGTTTCTACTGTATTTTATATTTTATCATTCGCTTTGTAGTTTTGCTGCATAACAATAAATTATGGTTGGATTTGAGTTAGCAATTTTGAATTAGGATTCATGCTTATGTTGGCTCTACCATTAACTTTCAGATGGACAAGCAAATCGCTGAACACGGGCAAATAATCGAAGTCTGTGGTGACTTGCCGGCTATGGCAGGGAGCAGCGCTAGCAAGGCTTGTGGGGGAGCTCCATGCGGCTTCTCAGATGCTACAGCCAGTTCGAAAGATGCAAAGGAACGATCGGCTTCCATGAGGAAGCTCCTAATTGCGGTCGGGCTCTGTGTGATATTCATGAGTGTGGAAGTCGTTGGAGGCATCAAAGCCAACAGTCTCGCCATTCTAACCGACGCAGCTCATCTGCTATCAGATGTGGCAGCGTTTGCGATCTCCTTGTTCTCGCTCTGGGCGTCGGGATGGGAGGCCACTCCACGCCAGTCTTATGGGTTTTTCAGAATCGAGATACTCGGTGCCCTTGTGTCCATCCAGATGATATGGCTTCTCGCTGGGATACTCGTGTATGAGGCCATCGCTAGACTTATACATGAGTCTGGTGAAGTTGAGGGCCGTCTCATGTTCCTTGTTTCAGCCTTTGGCTTGCTGGTTAACATAGCCATGGCTGTTTTGTTGGGTCATGATCACGGGCATGGCCATGGTCATGATCACGGGCATGGCCATGGTCATGATCATGGACATGGAGGCCACGACCATAGTCATAGCCATGAAGATCACTCTCATGGGCATAGCCATGCCATCAATGTCACAACACCTCACCATCACCACGAGGAGCACGAACACAACGATGACCATCATCATCACCATAATCATGCCCACGAGACAGACACCAACGAGCCTCTCCTCAAGATTTGCTCCGAAGGCAAGAAAATTTCCAAAGAGCAGGAGAAGAAGCAAAGGAACATCAACGTGCAAGGCGCTTATCTCCATGTCCTCGGGGACTCCATCCAGAGCGTGGGGGTGATGATTGGCGGGGCGGTCATATGGTACAAACCCGAGTGGAAGATCATTGACCTGATCTGCACGCTCGTATTCTCCGTGATAGTGCTCAGCACTACCATCAGAATGCTCCGGAACATCCTGGAGGTCCTGATGGAGAGCACGCCCAGAGAGATCGACGCCACGAGGCTAGAGAAGGGTCTCTGCGAGATGGATGGGGTCGTGGCCATCCACGAGCTGCACATCTGGGCCATAACAGTCGGAAAGGTCTTGCTCGCTTGCCATGTCAAGATCAAACCCGACGCCAACGCAGACATGGTGCTGGACAAGGTCGTGGACTACATCAGGAGAGAATACAACATTAGTCATGTGACCATTCAGATCGAACGACTGTAGATTCAGGCAAGTATTTCACTCTTGGCTCTTGACTCAGCGCTTGTTATTGGGATTTTGGTTCGGGTTCGGGTTAGTTGGCTGTTACAGACTTGGAAATTCATTTGGGTAGCTGAAAGATGGCTGCTTTTGTTCATTTTGTAATTCTGTGACTCTCATTGTGTGAAACTGAAGTTCAGGTTATGGTTATGATCTCAAGAATACAGATTTCTTGTTTTTGCTTGAGTTGGTTTTTGATACAGACAGGAACATGTTAAAATCAAGAGAAAATTGCAAAAACAAGTAGTTGTGAATTATTCGGTTCTTGTAAAAAGTGACCGTGGACTTTTTAGGGTAAAAAAGTAGTAGTGAAACTTAATTTTTTTTTGGTTAAATGTGTAATTTTATTGAACAAAACTGATGAAAATACTTAAAATTATTGTTTTTTAAATTAAATTTTTTTATCAGCAAGAAAATTAAAATTATTATTTTTTCAATTCGAGCTCGTTGGTTTTATTTTATTTTTAATTTTAGGGTCATTATTAGACAAAATTACATACTTTGCAAAACAAATAATAATTTGGTAGCCACATTTTGTAAAAATTAAATAGTTCATAGGTATTTATTGCAGTTTTCCTTTTAATCAACTACTACATCAACAATAAGAAAGATATAAGACTTCAAGCAGAGGATGTTTTGAAGAGGTCTAAGCAACACTGAGTGGCAAGGCCTCTGTTCCAGAACTTGTCATAGTACTCTTGGTATGTGAATTCTCTGAAAACAGCTTTATTGTCTTCATCGACGAGCTCGTCCGCAGGACCGATGAGGGCATCAGGTGAAGGGCAGTAAAATGTAGGGATGGAGATCCTCTCCTTGTTGCAGTTCACCACTGCTCTGTGAAGCACACTCTTGTACCTGTCATTGCTCAGCACCTGCATTTCAATACCAAATACAACCCACGATTTAGTTAATGTTTGAAAGTCAAAACAAGACTAAAGAATTGAAATGAAAAATAAAAGGAGAGTAAGATTCGGTGTTTTAAAATTCTCCGACTTCTCCTATCAGTTCTTCAATTCGATTTATTCTTTCTTTAATTCTCGATTAGTCCTTTTTCGCCCAACTAGCGCCTAGCAGTTTTTAAAACTTTGGTAAAAATGGTAATGAGGCGGATTTTGTAATCCATGTCCTCATCCTGTCGAATTAATTAAGAATAACAATTTTTTCTGAATCTGGCATAGACCCATTTGATGGGATTACTAAATTCGCTCGAATCCGTCGTGTTGTCATCTTATAAAGAGGCAAAACATCACGAATCCAGTGAGGAATCAGTATTTCTGATTCGACAGAGCAGGGGACGGAGATCACTAAATTCGTCTCGAACTCTCCTCGTTGTCATCTCTACGGTCAGATCAGTAATATATGGTTTCCCAAATCAACCCTGTTTCCATCCCTACCCTGAATCTGTAGTATAATATCCTCGTTCGGGATATTCTGCCTCTCTATTAAAATGATTAAAAAATGTAAGTTCAGAGCGAGTTTTCTGATCCTCAACCCCGCTCTATCAAATTGAGGAGACAGGGTCGTTGAATTCGAAGATTCTGGTCATCCTTATTACACAACTTCCTTGGAACTAGAATCAAAGGACATCAATCTTATTACATGAAATCTATACCAATGAAGAGGTTATAGAGCTGACCTGCATTTGGTCACCAATGTTGACAATGAAGGTGTTGGGGATGGGATTGACAGCAACCCAAGTGCCATTCCTCAGAACCTGCAAGCCAGACACATCATCTTGGAGGAGAATGGTGATGAGGTTAGGGTCAGTGTGACCTGGAAGCCCAAAAGTCAACTCTGGCTCAGGACATGGTGGGTAGTAGTTTAATGCCATGTGCTGTCCATGCCCCCCAAGCCTACCCTCTATGTAATTGCCTCTCAGCCCCAAGCTCTCTGATATTGCTTCTAGAAGCCTCAGCACCAGCCCTCTAACAAGTGTACAATACTCTGCCACGTCATCCCTTTTCAAAAAACAAAAAAAATACATATATTGTCAGACCCAAGATTAAAAACTTGATTAATTGTCAATTATTTTATTGTTTTGCTGGTTAAGTTGAATTATATCTCTTTTAATGAATACTCTAGTTGTTTTCTTTCATATTTCCCGAGGACAGATGGTGTAATCGAATTACATTGGGAGGAAAGGAATGAATTTTTTTTTGCTATTTATAAGGAAAAATGAGCAATTAGTCAAAATGAATTTTATCCTAATTTTTTGAGTAAACTTGTCAACGTAAATGCGATCAACTTGTCCAAAATGTCATTAGACTTATTCAATACAATTCAAAGATTATCAAATAAGATGGGCTTATACATTTGTAAGGATTCGACTTGGCTAAAATGGGTTTATACAGTTAAGATTAAGTTTGGATCCAAATAAATAGGTAAATGGGATCAACTTGTCTAAAGTGTCATTAAACTTATTCAATACAATTCAAAGATTATTACTTAACACTTAATACTCAAAACTTTGAGTGAAATAGTCTTTTGTCATTCTTATATTGGAATTGACTCGTTTATTAAATATGTCAAGTTTTGATATTAGGGTGATAAATTCTAATTCGATTATATTAATTATATTATTATAAATAAAAATTAAAAAGTTACCTAAAAGATGTGGGGTTGGTGGGCCATTCGTGGACATAATCATGAAGTGGGTAGCAATGGAGCCTCAAGAAGTCCCTCCAATTGGACACTTTCTCTGTCTTCACATTAAAGCTTGTGGACAACCTCGTACTCTTTGTCGGGTCGTCCGAGTAACTCTTTAACCTCTCGCTCTCCGGCTGCCGGAAAAACTCTCTCGCCAATTTCACCATCCTCTCAATCATTTCCTCCCCAATCCCGTGGTTCTTTATCTACCGACAAAAATATATTTATCAAAATCGGATACCATATTAAATAATACACATGTATTAAATTCTAATACCACGTTAAAATAATTATTGTACCTGAAAGAAACCGTCATTTTCACAAGCGAGCCCGATCTGAGCGATGACATGGGAACGGTCAGGCCCGTCGAGACCTTTGAGGTCAATGAAGGGAATCGAGGACGTGTCGGACACGACAACCTCTGAGAGGTTCGGACGGTCGGAGATGGGTCTTACGAAGTTGGTCGGAACGTGGTCGACGGTGGCGGCGAGGTCGGTGAGGAGCACTTTTGTGGCCATGGATGCCGTCAATATTGCTTTTTCCGAGAGAATTGGGTGATTGATTGATGTGAATCACAATATTCTATTGTGTGTGAGATTTGGGTTTTTTGGGATCGAAGTGGAAAGGTATTTATAGAAAGTAGTTGAGGTGAATCTCGGTGATTCAAGTACACGTAGATGACATCGAATGTAATAAAATAACACTGACGTCATTTGGCATGACGTCACCTTCGGTAACCGAGTTAGTTGTTGTGGTGTCCATTACATTTATATTGACAACTCGATTTATTGCTATATATTTTTTTCTTCTCGATTCTTCCGTGCACGATTTTTTTTGTGATTTATCGGGAAAATAGATACGTTTTGGAATTGTACGTTTCATATTATAAATTTAGTTTAAACTGATGAATAATTATAAAATATTAATATTATTTCTTTAACTGTCCTAATTTTTTTTTGAGGGAAAACTGTCCTAATTTAGTTGTGAGAGTCTAAATATTGGAGGATAAAATATTAAAAGTTGTATTTTTGTTTTCTTGAAAGTGGTCTTTTTGTATTTGGGGATAGACAATGTCAAAAGATTTGACTATGGATACAGCTTTTTAAATACCCATGTGTTTGAATAAGCTATTTTATTTATTTATATATTTATACTATGCATAACCAATTTAAATGCGGATATTATTTATGGGGAGGTGAATAGTTGATAATTGACAGTTCTATCATGTTGAGAGGGGAAGAAGAGTTTGATGTGTACTATTTTGATGTAATTTTCTAAAATTAATTATTAAGTGGCTTTAATATTCACGTGTTTTAATAAACTAATAATTTTTAATTTTTAAAAGAAGTTACATCATCAAACCTACCTATTTATAAATTTCTTCTTTCTCATTGGGATTAAACCTTCGATCCCTTGAGGAAAATTAATATGTTTTTCTGATATAAATAATTAATAATTTAAATAAAGATATTTATTTCACAACAGTTTTAAAATAAAATATTATTTTGAAACTGAAGAGAGACGAGTAGACTGGCTGTTGATTAGGCATGTGACGCGACTTAAAAAGGTTGGCGTCATCCATGACGTGGCAACATGACATCACAAATTTATGGAGAAGTACAATCAATATATATATTTTAAATTAGAATATTGCTGTATATTATTCTCTATCAATTGCTTGCTTTTAGGATCGAACCTGAATGATTCATTGGTACGACGTCACCAACATGACGTCATCGTCGGTGCATGAGTTAGTTATGGCGTACGGAGTTTACAACGTGTGTGCGTTCGTCACGATTCACAAATCAATTTCTTTTTTTTTCCTCCTCCGTGTCCTATTTTTTTTTCTTTTCCCCAATATAAATATAGATTTATTTGTCTGGCTTTCAAAAAAAAATACACGGAAAATGTTGTTTTCCGAACTTTATGAAAATAAAAATATATTGTAAACAAGTTGTTTTTAATATATATTATCGGATACGAAAAGAGACAATTACGCGCTAGGAAATTGAATTTTTTTATCTCCTTTGACTCAATAATATAAAATCTCGTACTTGTCTCCGTCGACAGTGAGTCTTGAGTCCTGTCGAGTTCGGATATTTCACATTCATACCCACAAGCTAGTAGGATTCAATTTTTTTTCTTTTAATCAGCAAATTGTATCAATATTTAAATTCTACTATGCTATGATGAATGAATACAATATTGTCACATGACT
Source organism: Geranium brycei (assembly GCA_036897365.1). Taxonomy (NCBI): domain Eukaryota; kingdom Viridiplantae; phylum Streptophyta; class Magnoliopsida; order Geraniales; family Geraniaceae; genus Geranium; species Geranium brycei. The sequence continues at coordinate 6,186 of JAYMTP010003668.1, read as the reverse complement.
CTCACATAAGTCAAGCGAAATACCGTAACGTGACTTGAACTCAAGTTTATAGACCCAAATTCAAGTACTTAACCACTTGATCACGTGTTGACAACACTAATTTGTAAGATTTGACTTAAAACACTATAATGGTTTAAACTGAGACCCGTACCACAGAGCAAAGCCCAATTCAAGAATTAATGGAGTGCTTGTGGATATGTAATTTACGAATATGACATCATGGGCCGAAATTTGGGCCGGAAGTTTTAAGAGAGAAGTTCATTTGATACCCATTCTTCTAAAAGCCCATCGGGCTGGTATGCAACCAGCTAATTTACAAGTGAGGTCTCTAACGAGCTTTTAACGAGGCCGGTTAAAGTTAATAAGTGAAACTAAATCGATACTATGCTGGAAGTACAATAATACCCAACGATTCCATAAATTCGAAACGTATTGAGCAACCGCTTGCCAGAAGCGAAGAGACAAAAGCAAGTGTCTGAAAACAACACATCTCCAAATTGCAGGTGATGGGTCTGCTGTTACCACTCTCCTCTTTCCTCTATCTCTTCACCATTACCAACTCGTCCACGTCACCCATTTTATACATATCCTCTTACTCGTCTGAACCTAGATTCCCGACACGTGCTCTAATCTAACTTGACACAACCTGGATTCACGACACGTGCACTGATCTCCACACGCAATCATCGATTTTGACCCATATAACCCCACCTTAATTCCAGTGCCTAAATTACACGATTTCATGTAATTGAACATTTTAAATAGATACGCGTATCTACGTGGATCACATAAAATGACACTTTAATTAATACATTTGAATATCAATCATTCCGGTTTTAATATGTGTAATTTTTATTTTTATTTGTGCAGTGCCCAAAATATTAAATTCCATTTAATTATATTGAATTTTATGTTTAAAAGACAACATTGTCCTTTAATCATAACCCATGATTAAGGTTTTATTATTGACTAACATTTTTAGTTTAAAATGTATATTAAAAATATAATTTTTTAACTAAAATTTTCATTTTTCAAAGAACCTTAATCATTAAAAAATATATTAAATATGAGTATTTCTGTTATTTTTGAAAAATACTAACAGAATATCCAGAAATATTAACAGAGTTTATTAAAATGAAAAAAATGAAATAATTAGAATATCTTACAAGCTAAATTGAAAGGTAAGTGAAAATGTTGATACTTAATTGTAGTTAAGTGTCATTTTCTTGATATGAAAATATCAAGAACTCAAATAATACATACGAATAGGACACTTTCATTATTTTCTAAGAAAAGAATGTAATGGATTTTATTTTTTATTTTGTTTGAACATATATGATAATTCATTTAATCAAAATTAAAGAATATGTATATATATTCCATTAATCTCCAGGTTGGGCCTAACAGTTTCTTCAGGGCTTTACTCCGCAAATTGGTCAAACAAATATTGCCTCTAAATTGTTTTAACATGAAGACGACGTACGTTTACATTACTTAATTTGACCAGACACGGAATTGCCTCCTACTGGCACTTAGTTTCTGTCTTATCAACACGCCTACTTTATCTTCTCCTTCTCAAAAACAATATATATACATATATATACACACAACTCTATATATGCATATGCTTATCAACTACATATCAATATAGAAACTATCTCCAACAAGAAGAAAGAAAAACCCAGAAAATACTTACAGGCATGGATCTTAATCTTCAGAGTTCAAGTCCTTTCAAGCGCCTACACGAGGACCTTGTGGCAGATATCATGGCCAGGCTCGATGGCCCGGCCCTCGCTGCAGCTGCCTGCACCTGCACTGATTTCCTGCAGCTGGCTCGAGAGCAGCGATTGTGGAAACACCTGTGCCAATCGACATGGCCCTCTACGAAGCTGGAGGAGGCGCAGTGCCTGTTCTCACCTGCAGAAGCGGGCGGTTTCCGCAAATTCTATGCAGAATCGTACCCGCTTGTTTCAGTTCCACATGTCAGGGACGATCATCAAGCTAATGAATTGAAAAACTGGAAACAATCAAATACTACATGTGTTTCGCCTTCTGATTTCGTGTCGCTAATTGATGTTCACTACAAGGGTAAGTGTGTGCTGTCTCGGGTTTTGGATGGCATACCTGAGGCTGTGGATATTGATAGCGGGAGCGAGATGAGGAACAGCGATGTGTTGGCTGACGACAGGCAGAGGTGGTTTTCAGAATGCCCGTTTAAACTAGACTTGTTGAGCTACGACTGTGATGAAGATGACGAGGACAGATATGAAGAACATGAAGCAGTGAGTCGTGTCGTTGATGGATCATGGAAAGAGGATCACTGCGGAAACCTAGTGAACGACCTGAGGTTGAGTTGGGTACTGCTTGACAAGAAGACGGGAAATGCCGTCAACCTCTCGAGCTGGAAGCCGATGTTGGTACAGAGAAGCTGGCCTTCGGAAGGCGAGTACATGATCAATTTCGGGTGCATTGTGCCGGTGGATGAAGGTTTCTTGACTCAGAAGCTGGCTAAGTGTACAATCCTTGCTAGGTGCAGGCTCGGGGAGGCGGCGGAGAGTTTGGGATGGAGAGAGATAAGTATGATAATAGAAGACATGAACGGCGCACATCTAAACGGAAGGAAGAGCTCGCTGGTTCTGAATCAAGCTCTGTACAGCTCAAGAAGCATAAATGAAGTCAACATCGAGAAGGGCTTTTCACAGTACGAGAAGCAGAAGAAAGAAATGAAGAAAAGGAAGGTGTTCATGGAAAGAGTGGTAGATAGTCTCTGCTTAACACTTGAAATTACAGCTTTTGTTAGTTTCTGCTATGCATTCAATTTAGTCTAAGTAAATATACTCAAAATGTCATTTCTTCATGATGAAGCATATAGTCAAAGACCAATATGTAACTGTCAAAAGACCTAGTACATTTAAATTCAATATTTTCAACTGCAGAAAATGAATTGGCATATGCAGAGAAAATACATGTTGGAACAATAAATGAAAGGAAGCAGCAGCAGCAGCTTTGCTCAAATGGTATGGTTAAGCTGAAGCACATAAACTTCAATGTTCTTGACTGAAAAGAGCGTTGGTAATCATACCAGTGGCCTCAATGTAGCAATCCACACAACTTGAATCGCAACTACTTTCACTCCCACTAAGGCTCGAGCCTGGATTGGTTATACACTTCTTAAAGCATTAAACTCTTAAAGTCTGAACAAATAGATAACCACACCCTGTTGAATTGGCGTAAAATAAGCTAGAGCACTTAACTCGGAAAAAAGGAATGCAGCAACCAAAACAACTACGAATCGGTGGTGAAAGTAGTCTTAAGAAGGAACCATTGATTTCATTTCCGGAATTCATGCAAGTGAAAACCAAGGCAGGAAATGGCGCTCTAATCCGGACTTTGACCAAAAGAACAACAAATCAATACTACTTAATACCATTTATATTTGAATTCCCTGCCAACACTATTAGATTTTAACATCTGACTTAACTGACTCATGATAATGAAAAAAATAATTACTATACGATAATCAGAACAGAAAAGCCTCCTCAAGAACCTATAGGGAACAAAAAAAACACTACAACAAAGAATCAAGAATCTATCCCCAAGTCCAACCCACTTCCTATGACAGCTTAATTATCCGTAAAAGTCAAGAATTTTCAGTAAATCTATGAGACATAACGAAACAAATATTGTAGAGATATATAAATTCATCCAATCACACATACCATCTCTTGCTTATTTTCAAGCATTGAATCTCCAATTACATAAGAAATACATAAACAAAACTATCTACATTTTAAAATGAACAGCACAGAACATGATTGCAAAACAAAATACAAATATATCCATCTATCTAGCACCATAATCTAAATTTGTTGATTTCAATAACATGAATAACAGAGAATTGAAGCTATAACAGTGAATCAAACAAAAGTAATGAAATCTAAACAACTTACAGAGTAACAGATGAGCAATTGAAGATCGCAATCAAAGTTTCTTCAGAGGAAGAATCAGATCATAGCGTTGAGGAACAGACGGAAATTGAGAAATTTATTCGATCTCTCTCAGTCTCTGTTCCTTCTTCTCCGACGACGAGCTCCTCTGTGACTTTCTGAACCCTATATACACGAAGCCTAGTTTTGGATCTTAAGCCGGCCCGGCCCAACCACATGATTGCTGGATCCCAGAAGATGGGCCCGGGCCGTTTGGGAATCATATCGAACTGGTTTAGAATCGGACTGAACTGGTGTTTATGGTTTTTTAATTTGGAGAATAGTATATGGAATTAAAAGTGCTTGACTGGTCGGTTATAATCGCAATCATGCACGACATTGACGGTTCTTCGAATCTAACTAGAGTCAAACCAGTTGATCTATAGTGTTCATTTTAAGTTGAATTTAGACGTACATAAATTTTATCTGAACTGATTATGTAATTTTATTTCATTCAGTATTCAGTACTAACTTATGAAGTATAATTTTGAGTATACATTCTAAATTGAAAATTGTAAAACACAGTCAAAATATTAAGTTTGAAAATATTAAAAATTGTAGCAAAATCGAACGTCGTGCTTTAAATAACTTTCGTTTATCGGTTTAAATACGGCTCTAATTTAAAAGAAACAAGTTTGAATTGTAATTAAATAATTTTTTAAGAAATTATGATAAAAATCGAACTATATATTATTTACAATTCTTAATTTATTTTAATATAGTTTAACTCAATTCTAATTTCAGGATTGGTTCGAGGTTCAAAATCACCATCCTTGATTAAAATAGTCCCCAAATGTTATGTAGGAACAACCAATGGTCCCAAATGTTACAGTCCTATCTATGCTTTTCAATTCATTCCCTTTATTTTCTATCAATTTCAATAATTCCTTACATGGTTCAGAACAACTCAATCAAAATTAAGGTTAATTATAATTTATTATACTTGAAACTCTTTTACAAATTATTATATTAATTTTAAAAATATTTGTTTAGACTCAACTAAATACATCTGGCTCATTTCCGCTCATTTTAACCTAGTTTGCTATTAATTTTTTTAAAAAATAAAAAAATACCATTAGCTCTATATCTTGTATCTCCTCATATTAGAGCATCACCATATTAAACCCATCCATTGCAATTTGTTCCCAAATTCCTCCAAAATTTGATTTGAACCAAAATTTCTCTTCGATTTGTTGGTTCCTCCACGCTCGGGCAGCTCTTGAAGAACGTCGGCGACGCCATCAAGGTCTCCTCCACGAACCTCTCGCCATGAAGAGCAGCACAAAGACTCTCGTTTCTTTTCCACAAATCTCTTGCCATGATCTCGCTCAAACCAAGCACTTTTCTGGTAATCTGAGCTCGACCCTCTCCTGAAGTCTCGATTTCAAGCTTACCCACTTCACCGAATCTTCTCCAAACCCAATCTCTCGATTTCTGGGTTCTGGAATTTTGATGGGTTTTGGGGGGTTTTTGTTCTGGATTTCGATGTGTACCATTTTGGGTCTTTTTTCGATTTTGTGTTGTTTTGTTGATTTTTTTCACAGCAATCCGAGCGTTTTGTGGCTCATTGGAGGGTGTGAGTCACTGAGTCCGGTGAAGGTCACTGTGGGGTCCAATGGTCAAGCCACCGAGCAAAACGGCGGCGTTTTGGTGGAGAGCCCGTTGAAGGAGATAGAACTAGTATATATGTTTGAAGATGTTTAAAAATTATTAGAAGTATCCGACCCACTTAATTAGAAAAGTATACCAAACAAGCTTTTAATACCACTGTTGTGGAGATACGGGACCATAATTAGAATCGGCAATCACTTTAAGAGCATTTGACTATAAATTAACAAATACGATCAACCGAACTTTGGTCTCTAGCTCGATCTACGACACTTTAGATCAACGAAATCTCATATGGATCGATGAAAATTACCAGAGTGGGGAAGGGGAGGGCCATGAAGAGGAGGAGGGCGTCATAATTTGAGAGAGTAGATTGTGATAGATGGTATAGAAGGAAGGTGGTGTGGGAAGGAGAATATGATCAGTTGGAATGAAAAAAAGATCAAGGGTCACAAAAGTTTGTAGTCTCACTTAGGTCACCAAAATTTTAATTTAATTTGTGAGGTCAACAAAAAAAACTTTTCTCTCAATGTTATAACTCTTTTAGTTATTTCTGATTATTTTTTTGATATAAAAACATTAATGACCAAAA
>JAYMTP010003667.1:0-16493 GCA_036897365.1 Geranium brycei | reverse complement strand
TGGTATCAGAGGGGGCCGATTTGGGCCTGTGTTGGTGGGCCTCGCCTCCCTAGTGTTGAGAATATAAAGTCTCACATTGAAAGAATATGAGATCAAATGGTTGTATATAAAGGAAATGGTCAAACCCAACTAACAGTTTGAACTTTTAGTTGTGGAGCCCAACATTATTCTTATTATTCTTGATATTCAAATACAATAGGGGAATACAATAATGAAACTCTAATTAATGGGCTAACCCTAATGAGCCTTAACCCTAATAATAATATAATCTAACAGCCTCCCTCAAACTCAATACGGTATAAATCGAATTGAATTTGAACTTAAACACTTTGATTTCTTTGATCGCTTTGAATTCTTTGATTTCTTTGAACACTTTAATTTCTTTGAGTGGGGGCACATTGGCCAAGATTGGTAGATTCTTTGATTTCTTCGAACACTTTGATTTCTTTGAGTGGGGGCGCACTAGCCAGGACTGGTGGATGCAGACGAACTTTGATAACCTTTGAGTAGGGGCGCATTGGCCAGGACTGGTGGATGCAGACGATCTTTGATAACCTTTGATAGCTTTTCCAGATTACGGGGATGTTCACGTGCCGATTTTCGAATTACGGGATCACCTTCTGGATTACGGAGATGTACACGTGCTAATTTCTGAATTACGGTATAGCTTTGAATACCTTGAGTGGGGGCGCTTAGGCCAGAACTAATGGATGCAGACGAGCTTTGAAAACTTTGAGTGGGGGCGCTTGGGCCATAATTAATCGATGAACACAAGCTTTGAAAACCTTTGAAAAACTACCATTTTTTCTCTCTTTTTTTCTTTCTTTCCTCTCTTTTTTTCGCGTGAACAGTAACCGATGAATAGTACTTCGGGAACAGTATCGATGAACAATACTTCGGAACAGACGAACAGTATTTTGATTTTTTTTTAACTTGCCTATTGAACATTGAACCTTTGACGAAGAACATCGAATCTTTCTTGATTGCCCTACCCACTCGTCATTGACGAGTGGGTAGAACTTGAATTCAGCGGCAGCCTTGACCAAGAACTAAACCTGCTTTGATACCATGTTAACTTTGATATTATTCTTATTATTTTTGATGTTCAAATACAATAGGGGATGACCCTTTATATATGATCCAAACCAAACTAAATAGGAAACCCTAATACCTATAGAATAAGGTAACTCTAATATATAATATAATAAGAAAACTCTAATTAATGGGCTAACCTTAATAAGCCTTAACCCTAATAATAATATAATCTAACATCGGTTAGATATGGTGTCAATATATATTTATTAATTCTTCTAGTGTGGAATATTGTCCTTCCCTCCTAAATAATTTTTGGATCCCCCGTTATGTGAACTTACCATTTTTTCTGCAAACTGTGTACATTTGTTAAAAATAAAGAAAATGCTCTAGAGATCAATGTTTTAAAAAGTAGTTTAAAAATATTTTTTTCCAACTCGGACTTGTCGACTTTTTTCTTCTCTCGTATACCATTGATGATTTTCAGTGAGACTTCAGATCCAAACAGTTCGACATTAAAAAGAAATCTATAACTCGAGTTAAAAATATTATGTTATTTTGGTTTAAGGCTCAAAGATATGTCGTTGAACATGTTCGGAGATCTGACGTTAAACTTGTCGGGGTTAAAGAAGGTTTGGTTCGGTGCTGTTGAACTCGTCAAAACCCAACCTATATCAGGAATAATTTAAGTATATTATACATTTTAAAAATATGTTGTGAATAAAAATATATAACACATTAAGAAAAGTACAAATTAGTTAAGACATTATTTGGCCGTAATTATGGGTAACAAAACTTGTATATCTCTTTTCACAATTCATCCTAATGCGAGTGACGTCACATTTCATTTGGTCGCAGAAGTGTAAGCTATGGAGGTCTCTCAGAGTAACAGTAATCAAAACCCTAACCCCAATTCGAATTATATATCGTGGCCGGTGTGGCCGACCATTGACGGAGCTCTTGGTCTGTCGGAGGAGGAATCGCTCAGCTACGCGCGCGGGTACTTCAAGTTTGGGTTCGCGTTGCTTCCATGGCTCTGGGCTGTCAATTGCTTCTACTTCTGGCCCGTCCTCCGCCATTCCCGCTCCTTCCCCGCCATTAGCCGCTGTAACCTCTCTTTCTTCTTCATTTTCTTAATTGCATTTCTATGAAGGAATCGACGAAATCCATTCAGTATAGTTTGGATCTGTGGATTCTTTGCTTTCTTGGGTTCTTGATTTTGCTATTGGTAGAATTTGTAGTGGGTTTGTTGAAAATATATTGTTTGTATATCACTTGAGCCATTAGGTCTGCAAGGCTTAATCATACAGAAAATAAACCCCTACAGATCAATTTCTTGGTTCTTCACATGCTTGTGAAATAATTTGGCAAATGGGGCTGAATTTGATAACATTGTGCTTATGGGTGTCTTTATTTTTCACAACTACCGATTCTTCTTCATGCTAGATGTTGGGATTTGGGACTTACAAAGTCTATGATCGCAAATGTTGATGGTTCAATTCCATGTGGAGTCCTGTTTGCCTTTAGCTTAGTGTTCTTGTTGAATTGCTATTTGGCTTTTGTGTTGATGTCCATTCCTTTCCATTTGGCTTCTAAACTACCAAGTGACTGTGCTTGCAGTACTTATAGGCCTCTGAAATCCTAGAAGCGTGATATGCAATATCTATGCAAGTATTATTTCCTAGAAAATACAGTCTTCTTTTTTACAAATATATTAGCAAGTTCAACCAATGTATTTAGTTATTTACTCTTATCCTCATGCAACATAATGTGGTAAAAAAATTACAGTAGCTGGGGTCTTGCCGGATTCAAAATCTTGCTTGTTCATTGTCTTCATAAGGTTTAAAATGAGTGAAGCTAGAAAATATATAAGGGGATGAAGGAGAAAGTTGAGGAAATAGTTATCAGCTAATGATGTGAATTTGTTATATATTAAAAAAATATATGATCATCAACAATATGAAACTTCTGTCATTAGATTATGCTTACTAGATGTCGAAAGTTCTATTTGTGGAGTCCGTTTCATATGCATATGTCTAGCCAGACTTTAGAAGCCTTTTATTGTGCGTTCATAGCATGCAGAGGGGAAATTGTTTTCATGCATTATCTGCTACATACTTTTCTGTGTTAGCTTTACCCAAATGCCTAGTTCTAGTGCACAGGGGTAGGTTTCTGTACTTTTTAATGATGCTATGGCCTGTGGGGGAATTTACCTCGAACAGTTATTTGATTTTAGCGCACTGGGTGCAGTGTTTACGATGTGGTTCACTTGATCTTGTTAGTTCAACCACTGTTTAGTATCTGAACCTTGTATTTTCCAACAAGAAGCAGAAGGGTATTCACAGTTCTTCCCTTTAATATGTTATTATGTAGATGTCGTTGGATCAGCAGTTGGTTTGACAGTATTCACAGTTCTTCTGTCGTCATGGGCGTTAACATTTGCCATTGGAGGGGAGCGTCTTTTTGGCCCTGTTTGGAATCAACTCGTGATGTACAATGTTGCTGACAAATTTGGCTTGACAAGTTGGGGCTAAGAATGGCCCTCAAAAGCAGTAACACTGCATGTCTATTTTGCAGAAAATGTAAATGACCTCTCTCGTATAAACTGAACTGTATTAGATCTCTCGGTTTCATTTCAAATCGTAGAGTAATTCTCATTGTCTTTTAGCACAATTATTTCAAGGAAAATAGGCATAGTATCTTGAAGGAGATGTTCGACCAATCTTAATCTTGAATCTTATTCAACTTATATCGATTCTTCGGCCATCGGTACCTTGAATTGAAAACCTAATTAATAGGGTCCGGTTATTAAAACCAGGAACCGAAACCGACCCAAAAATGGTGAAAACCGGACATTCAATTAATCAAAAATTTTGATTGGTTTCCCGGTTTAATTGGAACCGGTTTTCGATTACATTTGGGCCTAAAATAATAAGTTATTGGGCTCAGTAGTTGAAGCTTAATAGATGAATGAAACCCTCTATCATCAACTACGCCTCTCCAACCTCCAAATTCCCGCAACTCGTCGGCACTAAATTTCCGGCCATTCCTCGTTGATCAAGTTTGACCTCCTCCGCCACCGTATCCATACCGTAGCCACCATCTCCTCCATCGTTGATGAACAAAAAAACCACAAAATCATCAGATCTAGACCGAAATATCACAAAATTGTCAAATCTCGAGAGCTTAGTCGTCGGGGTGGTTGTTGAGCATGCAATGGTTGGATTGAAAAGTTAAGTTTATAATGAAAAATCTAAAATACCTTTGGTCAATTTTTTAATTTTCAAATTATGTGGTTGGGGTGGAGTTTGAGGTTGCGAGAAAACTGGGGGAGTTGGGGGTTGCTAGACCAGAACTGTCATGGTGTTGCCGGAGCAGCACATCCTCCAGTACCTTGAATAAGTAGTGAACAACCATGCAAATCTACAAAGGGTTTGGGTAAAAGAGGTATTTTCCTCATATACATTACTCTCCTCCACCTCAACAACAACACTCATTCCCAACACTAATCTTGAATATCCCCAACCTTCTCTACCTTGACCTCAAATTCAACTTCTTTCAAGGCTCAATCCCTTATGACCTCTTCAACAAGAACCTAGACGCAATCTTTCTCAACAACAAACATTTCTCAGGCCAAATTTCACGGAACCTTGGGAATTCACCCTAATCATGACCCTCTATTTTCTAAGTGAGCCTTAATGACATAATTTTAACTTGAAAACGTGTATTGATGGGTGAGTATACTTATATGTAATTATCTCTCTTATTACAATAAGGTAATGCATATGAATTTATGTTCACAATATTTAAGGATAACTACAAATCACTATACTCAACTATACACGTTTTCAAGTTCAATACCCTAACTTAAAAAATATATATTTTTTACACATACCCCGACTTTTTTGATCACACCTAAGGTAACTTTAGATAAATCTAACAAAATTGGTATGTAAAATGTTAAAAATGTCTCACTCTTAATTTTCAAATTGGACAATTAATTGACACAGTATAAAATTACTCTTTTAACTCAATTGAATAGTAACTTGTACACATGATTCAAGAGCAAAATGGTCTTTTCAGATGGAAAAAAAATTAAAGTTATGTATAATAATATGTGAAATTATGGGATTACCCTCATCTTTAACATCTCTCCAGCCCCTCTCTCTCACCTCTCTCTCCCTTATCCTTCATCCCTCTGCATCAAAATTTAATTACATACCCCTATCAAAACACATACATGATTCAACTTAATAGAAAGTACTAAGAATATCCCTTGATTAATCAAATATTCTTCTAATTTTTACAATTACATGCACCATGTGAGTCACCAAGTTTTTCGAATCGGCACAAATTTTTGTTTCATTGAACACATGATATAGTAGGCACAAATTTGTGCCGATTTGCAACCGGGGACAGTGATGGAGCAATCAAAATGTTCGGAGGTGAAGCAAAACTATACCGGCACCGACTTGCCTTGCTCAAATGAGCTCCAACGGGAATCCGACAACAAGTATTCGGGCTAGCTCAGATCTAGAATCAATACCCCGATCCACCAATTGACTAGGTTTGTGTAAAATCAAATCGTTTCTCGCTTTGTTTGAGGAAGATGGCGAAGCAAAATGACGGCATTTTCAACCCTTTGGAAAGGACAAGAGTTTTGGGTCTCCGGTGGTTATGCCATCGTCTTCTGTACTCATATCAAGGAGAATGAATTTTTGAATTGCTATTTTCGTACTCTTATTTTAAAAGACAAATTTTCCCAACAAGACATTTTAAAAAAATTGTTGTTAGATTTAACGAAAGTTACATTATGTGTAACAAAAAAGGTGGGGTACCTGTAAAAGGGGTTAATTACAATCTACAATATATAGTTTGACCACTTTCACAACACTCTAACCATGTTTTGAAAAAGTCACTCGTAACTCACCTAATGTCAAAATTTCTTACCCGGTGCTCTAATATCGTTAAACTCTGAACAGAAAATTGTATTCAAGTGTGAAATGTCAAAAATACCCATAACTATTCATCAAATTTCAAAGTCATGCCATCTATAACACTTTTACCCAATCTTTTCACATTCTACGTGATTTTTGTTGTGCTATTGTGGATAAGGAAAAGACTGCCCAAGGCTAACATTTCTCTTGATGCCTATCTGCTCGAAGCTGAAGAAGCTAGAAAAGGAAAAGGATGACTAGAAGAATGAACCCACCGAAATTGAGGTTAAGAGATCCAAGAAAAAGAGGGGACTAAACACTGAGGTTCTTAAAGATAATCGATTCAATGAGATTTTTTAAAACAAGGTTTGATGTTCGAAATAAGTTTTGTTAACCGTGATATTCCAAGTATTCAAAAATAATAATTTTATTCCAGAAATTCATCCTCGACCGTCACCCCAAATCCTAATCGCCTAACTCTAAATCTCCAACCAACCGCTCTCGCTGTCAAAGTTATAGAGAATGGTGGGTTTGGATAGTGAGGGTATTTTCATCGTTTTGAAATTTTTCAACAACAACATAAGTTAAATCTGACGGAAATGAGTAATGTCTAACTATTTTAATATTAGGTGAATTGAGTGTTATTTTTTCAAAATCGATATAGTAAATTATAAAAATGATCAAACTATCAAACTGTAATTAACCCTAAAAAGATATAAAAATAAAATTGGAATACTGAATTTGAGAACGTATATTATTGTGTGTAGTGATATATATAATATAGTTATCCTAATATTTATATCACAATTAACTCAACCTTAAACTATATTTTTTAAAATAAATAAAAATATATAATATGGATACAAAAATAAATGATATATTAGAAGAAATATATTAATAGAGAGAAGCATTTTTGGTGGTGAAGCCAAACGAAGTGGTAAGAGAGACACACACACCAAGGAAGGAGAAGAGAAGGCCACCTAACCCTAAACGAATTTGGAATTGTTTGTCACTGACCTGACCTGACCCGACCTCCACCTCTTCACTGTCGATGCTCCTCCTCCAGTGCGGCGGCGACTCCGAGCCTCTCTTTTCATGTCTCTCGTCCGCACCCTCTTCTCCTCCTCTGCTCCTTCCTCTGTCTCTCATCAAACCCTAGCTTCCGATTTCGATTCATGGTCTCAAACCCCTCTCCACTTCTCCAACCCTGATCTCTATTGTATACGCCTCCCTGTATCTTCTGTAAGCTTGTTCACTTCGTTCATCCCTGTTCAATCCTCTGCCCGGCATGACTGATCCTAAGGTCAGTTTACATCTTTATTGTGCTTACTGGGTTACTAGATTGTAATTTGTTGTTTGGTTTGAATGTGGATCGATCACTATTTTTTTGTTTTTATGACTTGGGTATTTCTTATTTGGAGTTTACTTGAATGAGAATGGTGAAAATTTGCAAACATTACATTTGGGTTGTTGAGAAATGGTTGGTGGTTTTGTGGGGTTTCTTAGGAAAAAGAAATTTTGAAATTTTGAGGGTTTTAGCTTTGTCTTGGTTAAATATGGAAAGAATTTATGTTAGGTTTTAGTAGTTCATCCATTATGAACAAGGCGGTGCATTGTAGTTAACGAAATGGAAATGTGGGCTTTATCATCTGTTTTTAGTTGCTGAAGTATGTTGCTTCTGTTCTGCTACACAGCATGTACTAGTATTTGGGTCATTCACTGAAGATGAAACCCGATCATGGAGGCAAAGGCAGTCATCTCGAAGTGCTGGGGTACCCGAGGGAAATACAAAATTGCAATTTGGTTCTTTGAACTCTGAGGCTGAAAGATCTTTGGCTGTCCCCAATGGTGATTCTACTAAGCGGCTAGTTTCTGAAAATGGGGTTCTAGATTCCAAGCCAACCAATTCAATTAAGGACGATGTAGTGAAGAGTGTTAAAGCTGCAAAAAGTCAATTGCCTAAAGCACCTCCTAAGCAAAATGGAAGTGTTGCTAGATCTAACCACATTTCAGCCCTCAGTGATGGCAATAAAGAACCAAAGATAGAGAGTGTTGATCTGACTTCCTTGTATATATCCCAGAAGGAGGTCTATCCTCAAAGTCAATCCACAACCTTCAATTTTCAGCTCCTTGAGACGAACAGCAATCAGAATGGAACCAGTGATGATTTTCTTGCTCATGTGTCCACCAGGGACATCCAAAAGTCACCAATTGAGTCTCCCACAACCTTCAAGGATTTGCTACCTCGTGGTTTAATCAACTTGGGGAACTTGTGCTTCCTCAATGCCACCTTGCAGGCTCTCTTGTCTTGCCCTCCTTTTGTACAGCTTTTGCAGGAGCTTAGAACTCGCGATATTCCAAAGGTTTGTATGCTTGATTTCCGTCAGTTCTTTTGATGCTTATGTGGTTAATAGATAAAGGAGATGGTCAACACAAAAATCTGATCCATGCCTTTGGTTAATCAGGTTGGGTATCCAACATTGACTGCCTTCGTGGAGTTTGTCTCAAATTTTGATATGCCCGCTGGTTTAAGCTCAAGCGCAAAGAAGAAAGATGCGTTGTTTATTGATACTGGTAGACCTTTTAGCCCTGTAATGTTTGAAGGTGTACTTAAAAAATTCACTCCAGACGTGCCAAGTAGCATGTCAGGCAGGCCAAGGTTTGTGCATCAACTTAAAGTTCAATAATCCAAACAATTCCAGTTTAACAAGTACCTGGTGATGAGTGGATGTACATAGAAACATAATTTTAAGTATGGGTTGTGGGAGACTAATAATTGGGCATAATTGCGTTCTTATCCATCACTTTAACATGTATCATTCAGCACAGTAGAAAACAATGTGTTGCTTAAAGTTTTGAAAGATAAATAGATAGGTATTTCATCTTTATTTGTTTCATCAAAAAACTGTTTGAATCCAGAAAGTGGGAATGGATACATATGATATATTCAGATGGAACATGGAATTATTTATTAGTGTCACTGCCACAAATGCGTCAATTGTTTCTATATAATGATTGATTTTGGAAATGGTGGCTGACTTTACTGTCTTTGACAGTCAGGAAGATGCTCAGGAATTTCTTAGTTTTACTATGGATCAAATGCATGATCAATTGCTGAAGCTTGAAGGAAAATGCTCCAACATTAATGAGAGCAAATCATCTCTTGTTTCTTCTGTGGAGGATGATGATTGGGAAACAGTCGGCCCAAAGAACAAGTCTGCAGTGACAAGAACACAAAGTTTCGTTCCTTCTAAACTAAGTGATATTTTTGGTGGACTATTGAAAAGCGTGGTCAAGGCAAGAGGTAATTATTTTTATTCTAGCACAACTAAACGGCGTTTTATTGTTAGTGATTTAGCTGGGTACTTATTCCTGTATTGCCCCGTTAGTCTTGAGGATGGTGATATTTTTTCTATCTCTGTTTATAATTACGGAGGATTTATCAAAAAAGAGAGGGGAGGAATGGCCACATGTTTGTATTTAATTCTTCTTGGACTCTATAATATATAACACCTGATTTCTTCCCCCACATCATCCTTTTTGTATATGAAGTTTTGATTACACACTCTTAAGTCCATGATTGAAATTGAATAAATATGAAATATGCAACTTCGAGCAGGGGTGCTATATGGAATTGGGAATATGATAGAAAGAAAGGTAATTGATTGGGGAGGGCTGTATAGCCAGTTATAAATTTGTTAATAATGACTTAATGTGCTGGCTGAACCCCCCACTTGTATATGTAACTATAGGTTCTTAACTTTTATCTCTTCTCTGATGATAATACTCTTAATAGACAAGAAAGCCCTCTTAAACAATGGCATCAATTTGATTTGTAGTAGTTACACATACATTTCTTGCCATTATGCAGCTATCTATTTTGTTAGTTCCGCAGGCTAAACTCTTTTTGTTATTTTGGTTTAGTTTATAACACCTTCCCCTTTTTTATGTTTCTGTGGAGCAGGAAATAAAGAGTCTGTAACTGTTCAACAGTTTCTCCTTCTCCACCTCGATATCAAACCTGACGCTGTTCGTACTATTGAGGATGCTCTTCGTTTGTTCTCTGCTCCTGAAACTCTAGAGGGGTATCGTGCATCAGCATCTGGGAATGTAAGTTACCTTTCTCCCTTATCTATATTTTGTTTGGAGCTGTGAAGGGACATCAAACAATTTTTATGATCATTACATTTCTAGACCTTTGGAGTTTTACTGTCTTCGTTTTACCAATATATGAAAGAAGCAGTGGTGTTTAGTGGTAGAATCGCATGAAATGAAAATGAAAAACAAAAAGTGAACATCAAAGATTGGATATTATATTCCCAATACTTACTCTATCAATGGCATGTACATGTATTTGAATCAGCCTGGTTTAGCATTTCCTCTAATAATCTTTAGTGAAAATCATAACTACTTGGGGGGACTTTTGACATTCGCTAGATATCTACATGAATCTTCTGCCCATGTCAGTTCTATTATTCATGCCAAGATTCGCTGTTAAACTAGGTCCTTGTGTTTAATGCAGTAGAGTTAATGTGATGCATTCAGATGGAGAAAGATTTAGTAGTGTACTAGTGTTATGTTTCTTTTAAGTTGACAGTACAAATCCCAGTGAGGCTTTGTTTGACTTTTGCACATCCCAGTGAGGCTTTGTTTGACTTTTGCACTTCCTTTCCTTTCCTTTCCCTCACTTTTAGCATGGGTCATGTAGTGTTTGTTTGTTGAGCTGCTGTCGAATAATGTTTTTGATGAACATCGATCAGATTTATACCTTTCGTTATGTATGCTAATGAGCAGATATTGATGTGTGGTTCTATTGCATGCAGGCTGGTGTTGTGAGTGCTAGGAAATCTGTCAAGATTCAAAAACTTTCAAAGATAATGATATTGCACCTGATACGTTTTGATTATGGAAGTCAAGGAAGTACCAAATTGCATAAAGCTGTGCACTTTCCTCTTGACTTTGTGATGGGGCGTGAATTGCTTGTTTTTCCATCAACGGAGGTGACACTCTAATTCATTACCATTTATACATACCAGTGTGAAACTATTTATAGGCAGTTTCATTCATTGAATCTCTGCTATGGCAATCACATCACAAGTGGTCTCTTTGCATGTGATAAATTTGTGATTTAAATTGATCGGCTTATGGTGTGATTGTTTTTTGTGTTTACAGGGCAGAAAATATGAGCTTGTGGCTACAGTAACTCATCACGGGAGGGAGTCTTCAAAGGGACATTATTCAGCTGATTGTCGATGCCCCAGTGGCCAATGGGTACGGTTCGATGATGCTTCTGTTACTGCAATTGGTATAAATAAGGTGTTGCATGGCCAAGCATATCTTCTCTTCTATAAGCAAGTATAGAAAATGAAGGAGCTAAATGATCGATCATACTCACCTACCTTGTAAGAAAGAATCGAGTAATATGTGGATACATGAGCTAGTTGAGACCAAGGCATCTCTCGAGGTGCCTGCCTGACCCGGAGCTGTAGGAAGTTTTGGGCCTTAAATTGATCTTTAAATTATATCTAGTGTCCTGATGTGATATCAACTGAAAGTGAAGATGCTATTTCTTGTTTTCATTCAAATTTTGTGGATACTTTCCTAGCAAGTTTTTTTTTCTTTTCACTATTATATTAAGAACACTGAGTTTATTTTTAAGAATGCTTGCCATATGGTCTTGTTTGATCCTTTCCATTAATAAATCCTTGTGAGTTGCAAAGTGAAAAGTGTATGTTACTAATTGTTGTATGGCGAGGTCAGGTTTGTTCCTTGATTATGTTGCACTTTCTTAAAGATTGTTTGGCCAAAGAGCATCTTCATCGTTGCTTTAGGTGATAGCTTGCCGCCTTCCCTGTGAATCTGGGGACTTTTCTGGTGACCTGTCTTCACTTTTTCTGTCTTCTTTTTTTTTGCGTGGTCCAGCCCTGAGGATATGTAGGTAGAGCCTCAAGAGAAAGAAGAAATGGTTTTGTAACTGTTATCCAACTTTTCTTGATTTGCTGTTTCTTGTTCCGAGGAATTATGAAATTGAAATTGTACGGCCGCTTTAAGATGATTTCAAATGGGCGAAGAACATTTTGTCCATTGGTCGGCTTCACCAAAAACATTCTATTCCTGTCATATTTTCATGTCTACTTTAATTTGAATAAAAATTAGATTTCATTTTTTTTAAAATTTCATAAAACATAATTTGAAATGATTAATGGACGCTTAAACTAGAAATTTGACTCTTGAAATGGGTTGTAGTTTTCTCACCTTGATAGAGAAGATTATTTTGTTGGCTTTAATTTTTGTCCTATCAACAACGTTGGCAACTATAATGCGAATGGAGAATATGTGATCATACGCGTCTTAAGGGAACTCCCCAGCAATACATTGTTTAACTTAAAACAAAAACAAAAACCAAACACCGGAACCTCTTGAAAGCTAATTGTATCTCTTCACTGTGAACTGGTGTATACACAGGTTGTATAAGCACTGCAGGCATGAAAAAAACGACCTAGTGCTCCAATACCTGATCTACATACACACACACCATGTATACAAGAATCATGCAATCTCCCTCAAAATGACACCATCTTCTTTCAAATGATCAACATTATTGCCATCTGAAACCCACCAGACTCTTAAGGTCTTGTCTAGGCTTCCACTATACAACATGAACCCTCCACCACCATGAACCCTCCTTCCAGGTGAAGCCTGCAAGCACTTGACTGCCCCTTCATGCCCTGTTATGACCCCTACCTTGCTCAGCAACCCTAAACCCTCTCTCCTCCATATCCCTATACTCTTATCCGCCGACCCACTGCACACAAACTCCCCATTCATGCACATGCACAACACCGCCATTTTGTGCGCTCTCGTCTCACAAACCAACTTCCCCTTCTCGC
Source organism: Geranium brycei (assembly GCA_036897365.1). NCBI lineage: Eukaryota > Viridiplantae > Streptophyta > Magnoliopsida > Geraniales > Geraniaceae > Geranium > Geranium brycei. The sequence goes on along the minus strand of JAYMTP010003667.1, from coordinate 3,634 downwards.
ACTCATAACTCATTATAAACCCATCTGACCCTCCTCCATAGACCCACCTCCCATCTTCAGAAACAATCACCGAATTGACCGAAACGTCCTTATGACCCTCCAACACGGCCTTCACTGAATGCGACGTCTTCTTCCCCTCATTGCTCCATGCTTTGATCTTCCCGTCCGCGGAAGCAGAGTACACAATCCCTCTGCTTGACACCAACCCGTTGATCGCGTCGTCGTGAGCCTTTATCGACTCCAAGCACTTCAAATCCGAGATCCTCCATACTTTTAGTGTCTTGTCCCATGATCCTGAATAGATCAGGTCGTTGGCGACCGTCAGGCAGGAGATGCTGTCCGCGTGCTCGATCCACAGCCTCCTGTGGTGTCTCCTTGTCTGGACGTAGTTGCTCTGATTCATGAACTTCCCCAAATAGTCCTTTGTGGTCGGGAGCGTGTCCGCCAGCCGGAACACGTTCTCCGACCTCCTCGACACCTTCCAGACGCGTATCCGGCTGTCCTGGTGCGCCGTCAGCACCTTGTTCCCGACCGCGACCAGGGCCTTCACGGAGCCGTCTCCTTGTCCGAATTTCGTGAATTGCCTCAGATCCGGCTGCTGCCACACTATGATGTCCTTGCCCTGCGAGGCGCTGAGGACGAACTCGCCGCACAGGGCCAGGCAGGAGACAGACCCGATGTGCCCGGAGAGGACCGCCAGCGACCGGAATGGCGGTGACCCAGTTGAGGGTACGCGGAAAGATTGGAACTTTACATCTGGGTTCGGCTCGAAACGCCCGGAACTGCTGCCACTACTTGATTGGATTTTGAGGGTTGGCTCCGAAACAGAGGCATTGGTTGGAATTGGATGGAGCATGGTGTGGTTGATCGAGTGATTGATTTTGGGAAAAGGGTCGATTTAAGAAGTGGAGATAAGAGGAGAGAGAGAGGGCAGGGATTGCTTGTTGAGTATTTTGTGTTATATTGAAATGAAGAGTGTGGTGTTGGGGTTTGGGAGGTGCAACGGCTACTTTGAAATGTTTATATACACTTTTGGTCGTTCAAAACTGTGTATTTGAAGATTGGACCTGCCCGTTATTTTTATGTTGTTTTCTAGATTTATTTTGTAGACTTGTGAGCTGTTGGGGGGGTTTCTTTTTGTTGACAAGTTATACCATTCCCATTTGGGAGGTTTCTGCTTCGGGTTCAATTTCATGACTACGGTTTTGATTAAGGAAGCTTTTTACATGGGTTGTTACTCATTTCTGCTATCCATTGTTTAATGTATGATTATTTATCAGTGTTGTCAAAAATGTTAGCCGCTAGTCGGTTAGAGAGTTTTAAGAATTAATCGAAAAATAAATCGGATTAAATGATTAATAGAAAATCAAAGAGAATTTGATACACAACTTGCCCATAAAAAAAAAGAAAATCAAGGAAGATTAATTAAAGACTAAAGAGAGATTAATTAAGAATTAATCGAACAAGTCGGAGATTTTTACAACATTGTTGTTGCTGGTTAAAGAACAAACTAAAACATTTATAGGGTTTTGAAGTTGTATACCCATGTAAAATAAATGTCCATGCAATACATATTGGCATTACATATATTTAATGGTAACCCTTTAAATAAATAGATGTAAGCAATTGCTATTACATCCATTTCAACTTTGAAAGGGTGGAGTGAAGCACAAGAAATACTCCTGTTTTTGGACAAGACAGAAACATGCTAACATTGAAAGTGTTTTACTCGAATCTGCCAAACTTTTGTTGATATTTATTCAGATAAAAGTTATTCAATAAAATTTTAATAGAATATATTTGAAATGAATAAAAACGTTTCTCACGTGGGTTTACCAAGGCAGCAAGTTATCAATCTTTGCCGATAAAAAAATTAAAGGTTAACTAATTAAGATTAAAAATTCACTACTTTGCACATAAAAAAATTCAAACACGAAAACATTTGTCCAAATTCAGTCTCACCCAATTAATGCACGAGAGTGATTAACGAATCACACCTAACACTCCCATGGAGATTATAAACATATCTCAGTCCTCAACCTTAATATTAATGCATATTATATCGAAATTTGTTTGTGGCCGTAAAAATTTACTTTTTCTCCTCCCAAAATCCAATCATCGTTATCACAGGAACAACATATATATATATATGGGTGCAGTGCAAAAAGTTGGAACCGCCTATATGATGATTCACACTAAACTACATATTATACAGTGAAATTAATTAATGAGTTAATATAATTCACGTCACTGAATAATTGTATAATTTATGGTTTATATAGACCCTACAGAAAATTAGATAATTGGTCGGGTACTTGTAGTAGAATCTAACACTACAAACCTTTTTTCAAAATTATAGGTCAATCATATTAATATCAAGATTCGGGTTTTAATAAAGTATTCTACTATCGGTTCAAATAATTCTAAAAATATATTTTTTATATGTTTGATCACATTACAACTAACACTAGACTAAAAAACCCGAAGTATAACAATGTAGATTTTCTGGGTTTATTAGCTCGAATTGAGATCAAGATCTTGAATAAGACACACTAAATTTTTTACAATTAATGACCACTTTTACGTACGCTTGTTATTGTAGTATATATAGATCTTCTTTATTCATCAAAATAGAATTAAAACTCAAAAGATAAACACAATGGTGCTCTGTTCTGTTGTTGAACCTTGTTTTTGGTCGGTGAAGTATAATTAGTATGTGTAGTGCAAGTTACAGACCAGATTCTGGTGAAAAAGCCAAAGCAAGACAAGAAGACAACTGAGTCAACTCACGTGGCTCTTGTTTTGTGTCGTCCTGGGAATTGTTTTAACGTTTGTACTTTCACTTATCTTTGTCTCTCACACAATACTGCATTTTCTTATTACTTGTACTTTTCCTGTACTATTTTTTCTTCATTACAACTCATAAAGGTGTGAGTATTGGAATTATTAGTCCATAAAGTTTTCTTTCCCACTTATTCATATTATTTTATTTTCTTTAATATATATATGTCCGCGACTAGCATGTTTTACAACATTCTACAGTTTTGACGTTTTTATTTGTTTGTAGCTAATATCACTTATATATATGGAAGGATATTTTATTTTGAAAGACCTTTTATCTTAAAAAAAGACATCATTCCCTTATCTATATCTATAAATCCTTCCCCTCCCTTGCCTAGCAGTGTTAGAACTAACAACATCACCACTGTAAATTTGATGGGTTAATTATTATCACAAGATCAAACTTACCAGTATTCTCAGTTTCAAATCATTAATATCCATAGATATTATTGATTGTAAAAACTGTAAGAATAAAATAATAATAATTTGGCAATCACAGTCACAACTTTGTTATAAACTTATTATCATTTTTGGAACATTAAGATTACTTTCATACTATTTATTTCATTTCCTTAAAATGTAAAACACAAATTATGTTATCGAGTAATCTCCAATAAAAATATCTCGACCACCCTATAAGTGTTGGGGCCGGCCACGCTTCAACGGCATATCTATCTTTTCGTCTTGTTTATCTTCGTGCGTGTTTGCTTAATCAGTATAAGTACAACACCCGAATCTATCCAACTCAACTCATCCATCTTAATTCCTACAAAAGTTGGGAAAGACTTGTCTA
>JAYMTP010003666.1:0-16494 GCA_036897365.1 Geranium brycei | reverse complement strand
ATCCACCTAGGTCGATTGCTATCGCTTCTCTTCCTAAATTCGTTCAACACCAAGCCTACCCGGGAGGTAAAGCATTAAGTTATGTAGCTAGGATCCCGATTCTCGTACTCCCAAATTAAATCATGCATCCTAATAGACACATAAAAACCCCAACGAATAATTTAGCCACTCATGTGATCAAGAACACAAATCATCTCATCCATGACACTCGTCATCATTTCTATCATGCAATTAAATAAAAACACCAATCTCATGAACATAATACCTCAATTTAATTCTCAAATCTCAATCTCAATACAAGCATAAAATCCCCAATTACAATATGAAAATAAGCCCTAAAATAAACTACTACCAACCTCACAACGTTGCTCGAATCCGCCTCCAAATCGCCTCCACTTGATCACCCACAACTCTCCCCTTCCTCTCTACTCTAAACCACTCTACTCTAACTCTAAATCTAAAAAATTGGTGAATTTCGTAGTTAGGGGGGTTGGGTAGTTATAGGAGGGAGAAAAATCATTTCAAAAATAAAAAATGCATGATTTTAGGAGCTGATTTGACCAGCTTGCCGGGTGGAACCCGGCAAGTTGGTTTTTTTTCTTCGCGAGCGCCACCATCATCGCCCCGGGTTGCTGGGTGACATCCGGCAGGTCAACCCGGCAGGCTTCTTGGAAGGTGACCGGCTGAACTCCTCGCCTTCTCCCTTCAACATCAACTCGGGTTGCCGGGTTAAGCCGAACCTGTCGGATTGCATCTCGACTTCACGTTTTTAGCTCCTTTTCGTCTCCTTTTCGACCTATTTTCATCAAAAATACTCTCGGACCATTTGTGAGGTAAAGTAGCATTTTATTCACAAAAAAAACTAATAATTCAAGACAAAATGGGGATAAAAATGAGAAGATTTAACTTGATTGTATACATAATATCCGACCTCATCAGTAATTAGAATTTTATATTAACTTATATAGTTTATCGTATATTTCTGAGAATAGCCATGGTGCTTGTGGTTCAGGACATGCTTTCTCTAGCCTCTACTAGAGATCGAATCCCTATGTGTTTAGGGGGTGGGTAGATAGGGTTAAAAAATTTAGAGCATATATATACATATTGAATTCAAGATTAAAGAGTTAAATTTGTTTTCCTACAAAAAAAAACTATCATAAATTTATATTTAAGGCACTCACGTTCATATTATTAGATGCGGGGTTAGTCCATAAACGCAAATCGTGTAATTTAATCATACATACAAACATGCAATAATTAAAGAAAATCGAACAAGGTGAACATATTGAAATACAATATAATTATTTGACTTGATATTCAGGATTAGACGCATGACACGGTGGAAGAGAATTTCTTCGAGGCACGGTAGTCTGCTTTCCTTAAAACGATTATTTCCCCGTATGAGCAACTCGCTCCTAGGATACAACAATAAACGAGATCGAACTTTAACCATGTTGCAGAGAGTAATCGAGAAGGAACGAACTAGAGAGAGGGACGAGGTCGGCTACTCCTAGATATGTCTGTTTTTCAAGTGGGCGCTCCTAGGATTTTTTTTTCTTCAGATGGCTACATCTAAGATGTGCAAAATTTTCACTTTGCACCTCTCCGTCCAATTCTATTAGTTTTTAACATTTTTGACATGTGAAATGACTAAAATACCCTTAAGAATTAGTTATTAAAATTGGATTGAAAAGACTAAAGTACCCTTAACTATTCATTTAATTTAAAAAAATGTGCCACTCTCCTCATTATTATCACTCACAACTCACAATTAACCTACAATTTCAAGTTCTAACAGGATAACAGAAAATACCCAAAAAAAAGAAAAGAAACACTTAGAATTCAAAACCAAACAACACAGTTTAGTTTCCAACATTATTGAACCAAATTCAGCAAAACAAAGAACCAATTCCAAGTACCAAATCGTGCACAATTACTGAATCAGAATCACAACAACAGGCAATAGAGATCCCAAACCCTAGTTTTCTTCAAAATTATGGAGTGTCCCAAAGCTTGGGCTCGGGGGCAACGACGACCATACCTTGAAGTTCAGGCGTGAGGACGACCTGGCAGCCGAGCCTGGAGTGCTTGTTGAGGACCCTAACCCTAGTGTTGCGCTTCAACACGTACTCCTCGTCGTAGGATATGGGGGAGCTTCTCGAGCAACTCCTCGGCGATGCTGACCTCGTACTCGGCGGAGCAGGCCTCGATGTCCTCCAGGCGGTGCGATGCAGGTTCGATCAGGCCCTAGTTGGCGAGGGCCTTGAGGAGGGTCTGGCCAGAGAGACCCACGACCTCGCGCTTCAGGCCGTCGGGGTCGATGGCGGAGAGCTTGACGATGCGGTCGGAGACCTTGGCGGTGCCGCTGGAGAAGGAGGAGCGGGTGATGAGGAATCGGGTGTGGGGGAGGCGGTGGATTTGGGAGGAGATCCTGTGAAGAGCCGCTATGGCCATTGTTGAGCGTTGTTGTTTGAGAGAGAAATGAGAAGTCTCCAATTCTACATGAACGGCTAATGTTTGAAAATTAGAATGATAAGTAAGTACATTTAAGTCTTTTCGATTTAATTTTAATAATTCGTTTGCCCTTTAAGGGTATTTTAGTCATTTCACATGTTAAAAATGTTAAAAACTAACGGAATTGGACAAAAAGATGCAAAGTGAAAATTTTGCACATCTCAGGTGTAGTCATATGGAAAATAAAATTCTAGGAGTACCCACCTGAAAAACAGATATATCTAGGAGTAACCACATGAAATTATCCCTACAATAAAATTACTTGACTTGATATTCAGGATCAGACGCATGAACACGGTGGGAGAGAATTTCTTTGAGGCACGGTAGTCCGCTTTCCTTAAGACGATTATTTCCCCGTATGAGCAACTCGCTCCTAGGATATAACGACGAACGAGATCGAACTCTAACCAGGTTGCAGAGAGTAATCGAGAAGGAACGAACTAGAGAGAGGGACGAGGTCGGCTAGGGTTTGTTGTGTGCGTTTTCGGTGTATCTTCTCAAACAATAAGGTTCGAATATATATAAGCAAAAGGGATTCAAAACCTAGAAGGGAGTTTACCTAATTAATGGCATTATTTGACCATGTATATTTCCAAATAACATATTTGGAAATTTCATTGAGAAGTCTTATTATGGGCCAAGGAAAAAATGTGGAGGGCTTCCGCCCCACCAATATTTTACAGCATTCGCGTTCCGCACATAGTGCGGGCGCACACAAAGTTCAAGCCCTGGAGCCCGCTCGTTGGCCCAATTATTTGCTACCCATTTACGAGCGCGAGATAGCCTTACCTATAATTTTTCTTACAGGTCTATGAAAGTGTGATGCTATATAAGGCTTGTGAGAGGATAGTAATCTTTCAATGTGAGACTTTTAAGAAACACTAGAAGTGTACAACTTTTGAGAAACATTCCATCTCAATTCCTCAACAACACCATTTTAAGTAGTAATCTTTGAGGTTCAATTTCTCATTCATTTCTTGTTTGTTTAGAGCTCGTGATATACCATTGGAAAGATCTCATATCCTAGATTATGGGAACGTGTTTCACAATAATCTAGGTCGAGTCTTAGCATTCCAAAATCACAGCTCAGGTTGACCCAGTCATAAGTTAAAACATATTATAACTTTGTCATTTTAGACACTTTTGACCAATACATAAATAATCTTCAACCTTTGAATATCATGCATCGTCAACAAACTGCTAGTCTTCGTCAGTAGCACTCGCCATGTCTTGGACCAATTAAGGGTCTCCTTCATCTCTAAGGTTGTCCCGACCTCGAAGTTTGTTCTATCGTTTATGTGCACTATGTTCTCGGTAGATTAGCACAATGAAACTTGGCCATCGTCCTAACCCTAAACTCCACGTGCACTCCAAATACACATGATAGGAAATTGCACTTGAAAATATGTTCGCCGGTTATCTATGAAATCCACCGAGGAAGGGGATTTGATCCTTGCTAAACACTCACTAATAGTGGCAAAACTGACACCACACGAACAAACTATGAACATCTCCACATAAAATCACACGAAATACAAAAAACAAGATAGAATAAAGTATCTTCACTCTCTCACACGCACGAGATCAAACCGTAACCATGAAAATAGCCAAGACGAAAGTAACTATGTCTCAAATCTCATCTCGAAGAGCGACCAACGGTAAGTCTCAACTCACAATTTCGTTAATTAAATATTATTTTTGTTTTTACATATAAATCATTTAACTATGAGATTTTATAGTTTCATAAAAGCTCTTTGAGATACCATTATTTCTTTATAAAAAGTTGTACAAATGTATTTAGAAGCCTTGCAAAAGAACTTAATTTTTGTTTTGTTAGAGCAACACCAATCAAGTTTTAAAACCTAATATATTTTTGGGTTTCAAGGATTTTGAACTCCAACCTAATCAACTCCATCCCCATTTTTGGGGCCATTATAAAATGAGTAGCAAGTCAGGACATCATGGACTTATATATACGATTCTCAAATCACTATCTCAAATCAATTGAACTTTATAAACTATTGCATATAATATAAGTTAAGCAACCACTTGGTGACGCAATCATTTGAATATCTACATGAAATATAAATACAATAACCAGCAATAATTCAGTGTATGAAATATGAGAGTACAGCCAGCTTCACATACAATATTACTTTGTATGAAGGTTGGACTTAGTCAACCTTGTCCACAACTGGATGCAACAAGTATGAGAAACAAGACCAACAAGACAGAAACAATAGCGATATGAGGTAGGTGACGTGGACAAAAGTCTTATAACAAATATTTAAATGATTAAATTATATTAACAGTATAAAATTTAATTTTTAAGTTTTAAAAACCCCCTAAACTCGGTAAATAAAGATAAGAAATGGATAGGGTCAGATCCTTAGCTGGAGTAGTTATCTGAAAATTGAGTACAGCAAACAGGAACATTAACAAAATTCGAATACGATTAGGACACAACTTAATTCCAGAACTTCACATCTTTACAAAATCAAAATAACACTACCAAGTTCCAACTTCTAAAAAATCTCTACCCTTTCTCAAATCTTACCTCCTTACATATTTCAACAAAAACAAAACTATCGTTAGCAGACTCTGCATTATTGCAGATTTCAAAATTTAAGAAAATAAAAATAAGAAGTAGACATCTTCTTTATCTTCTATCTCAATGCTTCAAGTCCCTTCTCCTTCCTCACACGATTCTTCAACACGGCTGCAACAAATCAAAGAAAAGTAACTGTAATGGTGTTTTGATTGGTGACCCAGAAAATAAAATCGAAAAAAACGTAAACCCAGAAAGGGACCTTGGGGGTTGCAATCGGGGGGATCCTCGAAGAGGGAGAGGGAGAATTGCTTGTGGGCGAGGCCAATGTCGAAGAGGATGAGGCCGTCGGCGGGGTCGTTGACGATGATGTCCTTGACGGGGAGCCAGAGGAAGAGCTCCTCCTGGGAGAGGCCCTGCACGCCGATGAGCTCTCCGTAGCTGAGGTTGGCCCTGACGACGCTGTCGAAGAAGACCCTGTTCTCGAACTTGGTCATGCACGGCCCATCCAGGAACACCTCCAGCAGCCCATCCGACCACAGCTTGTACGACCGAACCTCCTTCGGCACCAGCCCCGCCGGCAGCCCCTTCGACCTCAGCAGCTCGTGCACCGTCGAGTACGACCGCACCATTGGAAGCAACACCACCACCACTGCCACAACACTCTTCCACCAGGAGGCCATCACCACAGGGTTTTGTTTTTTCACAGAAACTGGACTGTTTATAAAAGACCCAGATACAACCCAATTTACCCTTTTGCCCCTGCTTGGTTGGTGCTCACAAGGGGCCCAATGGGTTGTTTAATTCTTTTGTAATGTATCACCTAATGACCCTTAATTATGTGGCTTTGTTTAGCACAAATATTTTATCATCGTTTATAATAATAATAATAGATTTCCTACCTTCCTTCCTTCTTTAATCCAATATTATATTTGTCTTACAAGCTAAAGTTAATTTCGTGACCATACTAATGCTTTGATCATACTATACTAATGTACTCGGTTGAATTGATGTGTTAAATTAAGTCTAATTGAAGTTTTCTTAGCAAGTAATTAAATCTACCTCACTGTCAAAATTATAGGTCTCTAAAGGGAAGGAATTGTTTTTGACTTTCCCATTAACACAAGCAAAGTCTTCAATAATTATTTGGTGGTCCCAAAGCAATGTTAGATACACATCAAACATTGCTCATAAGTCATAACACTCCCAAGGGTTATTTTGTATTTTGTATTTTTTATTATCAAAGAATTATTTGTGAAAAACCTGTTATTTTATATATTATCTCTACCCAAAATTTTTGAAACTTAATTGTAAGTAGATTTTCATCCAACGCTATCTATCACTTTCAAAATTTAAAATTTCAGATCAAGCTAACCTTGTATCAAAATAGGATCGATAAAAATCTATATCAAACAAATCTAATAATCTGCAAAGACATTTTTGTCATTTTATGAAGTGTAATGTACAAAATAAGGAGGAGATGAGGAATGTAACGGCTGAATCCGTTGGCAGTCAAAAAGTCAGGTTTCTGAATAGGGGTAGGTAGGTAATTTCAAAAACATCATTATAGGTTGGATTCTTTACAGTTGGGTGTATCTACAGACTCGATTGGGGTTGACTAGTGCATGACCAGAAACAGGAATCGGAAATCACGATGTTCTTGTTCTGTCAATAGAAAGGGATCAAATTTGAGTTTTATTTACGAAACTGCCACTGAGGAGGGTGACTCACGCGATTTATTGGGTGTGACCTCAGATTGTGTGTCTTGACCACAAAACGGGTACACTCATTTTGTTGGATGTATGGGGTAGCAGGTTGCCGGTTGCCAAATGGCATGTGTGTGTCCTATGTTTGACACGTGTGAAATTACTGCATTTAGTTAAGTATCTTCCTACCCTATAAATAATGTGGAGTTTTAATAAAGTTTGCAACCTGACCGCTGATACACTTGTCTGCCTCTTCACCCACATAACAGCCACTTGCGGTGCGGGTTTATGGATAAATTGCGGATTAATATATTAGGCGGACTGCTGATTGGATAGACATAACATTCCCGCACCAAAGATAAAAGCACAACCCAAACATAAAATATGCTCAGCTTGTACCATGACTACAAACCCAACTTGTTCAATTGAAGATAGATTTTAAGGATTTTTCGTCTCTTCTCGAGTGAAATTTATCCCGATTTTAGATAGATTTTGGGCTATTTTATAACAATTGAGCTTTATTATAGTATCAACTATTTATAGAGCGAAAAATAACAAATCTGCAGCAAGGGAGAAAAAGCGTTATTTTTGGACAAAACTCAGAGTAATGGGTCTATGTAGTTGAGGCCACGAGAGGTGACAGAAGAGTCCAAATGAGAGCTAAGACGAAAACAAGCTAAAGCAAGTTACAATCTTAGCTTACGACTCACCAAGTAGTGATCCTGACAAGCACACAGGTTCGTGTGGTTAGATACACAGGAGAGACCAGAAGAATCTTTCGTTGACTCGTAAAAAAGGTTAAGGTAATTTATGACTATGAGGCACGACTCCTGACCCATGACTTCACTTAGGTAATTTACCTTTATTTTTCATGGATATAAATAGCAATATGAGTCTAGAGAATGGGGGATCACATACGACGAAATGAGGAGTAGGGTTAGGATAATGTAGGTTAGATTAGAGAAAGGGTAAGAGGAAAGAAGGAGAGTTTGGAGAAGAAGGATTTGGCGCTTTTATAGTGTGTATCATCTAGTCAAGTATGTTTCTTACACTATTACTTGGATTGTTTGTGTATGAGATAATAATATTATTGAGTATTATGGATTTTTTTATTGAATTGATAGTTGATCTTTTGAATCCAATAAGTTTCCCATGGAAATGATGTGTTCATGTACTTTAATTGTTGAATCTATGGTGGAATTTAGTAACTAAGCACTTGGCCAGGAATTAAATGATGGGGATTGATTGGGTGTGTGTTCAATTACATGTTTTTATGATTGGAGGATTCAAATTAAGGGCTCTAATCATATAACTTAATGTTCCACCTCCTGTGTAGGTTTGGTGGTGGTTAAATCTAGAAAAAGAGGCTATAGGCAATTGACCTAGGCGAATTACAACAATTAGGACGTAGATTTACAATTTTTCCAATAAGAATAATGGATACACGTTATTGATATAAGTGACCCCACTAAAAGCTAGTCGGTCCCGCTCGGTTTTTAAGAACTAATTATCCTACGAATTGATCTAGCCTTGACAACACTAGATTCAATTAAGTAGTTAGAACTTTATTTTCATGTATGAGTGGATGTTAGGGTGAATCGGGATACGATAACATCTTGAGATGAATTTAAACTTCTTAATTGCATAATAGTTGAATTAGAACCTCATCTTTGATTTCCCTGATTTCCGACACGTTCCTGATCATTTTCACATCATTTACACGTTTACTATTAATGTTTGATTGTTTGATTCACACATTTGAGTTTATGGTAAGTTGGTAGATATTAGTCGATTTAATGTTTCCAAAGCTGACTCGACAGAATCCTCACTTAAGAGAACTCCCAACCCTTCCATGCTAACAGTAGTGTACCTGTCAAAATAATAATAAGCTTTCAACGAAGGCTCAGATATCGATTTCACGGAGAATATGAGTCTAGGTGTTTCAGACGTTCGATGTAGAGGATGCATTCGGGTTTAGGCAAAAATAAAGTGAGAGGGTTTTGTTACCGAATTAATCACACACAAATATCTAAAAACTGAACAACTCTCTGTCACACAACAAATAAGTAAACTAATTAACACTTTTAAAAATATATATTTTTTGATTAGTAACAAAGGGAAATGCATTCAAAGCAAAAAAAAAGTGTAGAGTACAACAAGAATAATCAGGGTAGAATGAATTTTTTGGGGATTGCTTATTATTTAGTGGCAAAATCAATTACCAATAGGGGAAATCAATTAAGTTATCGTATTGAAAGTATAGGGATCACCAAGTTTAACCTAAATCTCAGCTCTTACGAGTCTGGCAAAGGCGGTGAATCAATTACCTATATCTTACTCGCATCGATTAAAGCTAAGATAACCTCTGTCACTTCTTAAAAACACTATAGGAAATCTCTAGTCTACGAGTTGGTATCACTTGACTATAAACAATGCCCATTGAAACTATTTCACCAATTTAAGCCTGATTCTCCAACCATGCTTAGCAATTTTCAATTAATTGCAAGACATGATCGAGGCCATTAACCATAACCATAACCCAAAATTAATTCATGATTAAATCACCAATTCATTCAACGCCCTTTTTCATTCCAAACCCCAATCCTAAGTCTAGCCACTCATGAGCATGCAAATAATAACAAATAAGCTGACCATCATACCCACAATCACCAAAACAAATCCAACTCTCAAAATACTGATTAATCCACACAATCTAACCTTAACTATATCAATTGAACTCAATAGCATGCAAAATCCACACTACCCAATATCAACGATTCATAAAATCCAACCTAATGTAGCAATCCTACCACAATCTTAAGCAAAAACCATCAAATTAAGGCTTTAAAGCACAACCTCGTGTCAAAGCCATCATCATCCAACCATGAACAAGTATAAATCTCAAAATCAAAACAAAAAAACTATATCGATTAATATGAAACCAACACTTACAGACTTGCTCTTCACAATCCACAATCCAAATCTCTAAATACACCTAGGGATGCATTACAATAAAAATCATGTGTTACAAAAGAATAGAAGAACTATTATCATTTATAAGATGATAATTATCAGTGACTATTATAATTTATAATCTAACACTCAACTATTTCTTAAACTAATTTTGTTTGATGTTATCTCATACTAATTCACCTATACCAACATTTGCCTCGACATTAAGTCCCTAATTAATACCATTTGTTGGGAAGAATGTTCCTACTTCCTACCAAGGAGGTTCATCAAGTGCAGCTTATGATTAAGATACCGTGTGATACAAAACTCGCTACCTGCCATAATAAGTGGTTTTAATGAAAACCCTTTGTCGAAGGTTGAGTTGCACCTTAAGTTCATTTTTTTCAGTTCAATGAAATGACTAAAGTGATAGGTTTGGGCCAGGCCACATATGACAGATCACCAGGACTTTATAGGCTCAAATGGGCTTAGCCATGCCCATTGTCTAGCAAGTTCCTTTTCTTTCGTCTTGCATTCTAGAATTGATAACGAGGGCTTGTTCCATAACATTTGATAACAATGATTGAACACTACAATGGTTTAACCGGTATGAATTCATATTTTATAGGGAAAATTGAAAAAAGGTGGTTATTTTTTTTTTCAAAAATGTGTGTCATGTTGTTTATGTAGTTTTGTAAAATGTGTGTATTTTTATAAAAATGACTAAATTGTGCATGAAGTAAAGAATTATTTTTTATAGAATTTTAAAAAGAAATTCCGTTTTTTATCTTCTAACAAAAACTTGTATGATCAAATTTTGTAATTTAATTTTTAGTTAGAAGTTATTATTTTTAAACTATGTTATAAAAGTATTATTTTAGGGAAATTTTGTCATTCTTATAAAAAATATACACATTTTGCAAAAATATCATAAACAATAGGGCACAATTTTGCAATTAACAAACAACATGACACCTTTATGCAAAAGTGTCAAACAACAAGACAGATTTATGTGATTTTCCTTACTTTATAATTCTACAATAACCTATGAACTACTGGATATTGCCTTATCGACAACAGACTTGATATGCCATTGTCAAGCCAAAAACACACCGCTGTTAGCGACGACGGAGCACCTGACACCGTCATTATGACATTACTTATGATGTGATATTATTAACTAACGATAGTGTACTAGTGTGTTATTACTGTGTCACCCTTAATGACGACGATTATGGGAGGTACACCGTTGTTATAACGAGTAAAAAACTAGTTGGAGAAAAGCATGAGCGCACCGCTCGACCTCGTGTAAGCGCACACGGCCGACAAACAATAATACTGGTAAATGTCCGAGTAGATTTTTACATAGACCAAAAAGGGGTATACTATTTAGCTAATTCGTGGTTTCTTTTCGGTAAAATACAAAATAAGTAAATACTCAATTTTGGGGTTTTGTTTAATAAGATAAAGAAATTAAATAATTACACTAAACTAAAGGGGGAAAATGAATCAAGAAAATTAGGGTAACCAAGGGTGCTAAATTTTTTACTCACAACCAACCCACGAGATAAAATTCACTACATCGTGCATTTAATCAATTGACCTATACCTTAAAATACCAAAACTTAAAATTGGAGTTGGCCTAATCTCGAGTCAATTTTTATCCTCTCGGGGTCGATTTCGACTCGAGACCGCAATGAACCCGACAATATTGGGTCAAGGGTTTTCTATACGTGTTGAACTACGAGCCCTAACCCTAAAATTGGAGCTGGATTGATAGAAGTAGTAGTCAAATTAGAGGCGACGTAGAATGACTGACTAGAGCTTGATTAAAGTAGATAGTTAGTCAAACTTGAGTCGGCGTAGAACGGTCAATTGAATCTTGATGGATATAATAAGTGTTAGGAAGCCCTTGAAGGTAGGTGTTGTGAGATCCTTGTAGATATAGATAGGTGGACAAAGTCAATTGTAGATAGATGCACAAAGACACTTGTAGATAGGTGTTTTAAGGCAGTTGTAGATATAGGTGTTCTAATGCACTCTTAGATATGTGAATGATGATGATGAGGTACTATTATGCGGAAGTTAATTGATCGGATTGTCTTTTCTTACCCACTCGTTGGAACCATAACTAACGAGTGGGGAAGATTATAATTTCAACAAAAGTTTGACTAGGATCAACCAACCTCTGATACCATGATATTTATAATGTTAAAAATAATATTATTGGTAATAATATTGTGTAAAATAAAATAGGGGAGAGACCTTTATATGAGGTATGATTTTAATAAATAAGAAATACTTATAATAGTAAGAAACTTAACTAACAAGTAATAAACCTGAAATAAAATTAAGAAACCTTAATTTTATATGAGAATCTCTAAGTGGAAAAATATTTAAATGTGATTGTGTATAAGCTACCTAATTCTAAGTGTATCCGATCGATGTTCCTTTTAACAATTTAACTAGGTTGTAGAACCGCGCGATGCGCGGTACCTTATGAAATAATTAAAACTGATTTAAATACATAATTTTAAAAAGATCAGAGAAAACAACAAAATCAACAAAAATTCATAATCGTTCTCATCAATTCTATGAGCAACCAAACAAATCAAACATAAATAGAATTAACGTTAGTCGAAGAGAAGGTAAGTAAAGATCCAAAAACAAGAAAATTAGAGATGGAAAATCTCACCTGAAAAAAATGCAGTTTTGGTACTTGATTATAGATTGTAACATGAAGAGTGTTGTGTAAATGAACCTCCATTATTTCACCCCTGAAAATCAACATGACGAATTAGATTGTATAATCAAATAATCAAAAAAATTCAACGAAATCTAATAAACATGACAGATAAAAACTGAGATCGTTTTTTTATAATGAATCGCATCTTAAATAAAGATATGTGATTAATATGTATTGAAATTAGTTCAGGAAAATGATTGTAATTCAACACAAATCTAATTAATATTAAGTTATCATTACTTATTCAAATTAGTTTAGGTAAAAAATTGTAATCCAATAAAATCTTAGTTGATAATAAATTAGTTTGTTATTTAGTGTTATATTTAATTAATGAGAATAAAGTCAATAAATTAAAATTAAAAAATCAAATAGTTATAAAAGTAGAATGATAAAAATCTCTTCAAAGATGATGACACATATCAAATTAAGAATTTTTCTTTTATATATATATATTAGTAACTTTGGATGAAAATGAAATTGATCTAAAGCCTCCGACATTATACACTACCGATAAATGGTTAAAAAGTATTGACTTTTGCGTATGAATCACACGTATTAACCAATTGGGTCATCACTACTAAAACAACAAAACATCTATCACATCAAACTAAGACTCAAGCAATTGTTTTCTTTTAAATATCTTATCTGAAATTAATAGTTTTTGTGAAACCCATTTGACAATCTAGTCATTGATTTGACATTTTGTTTTATTTTATAAAAACACAAGTTTATGTTCATCACCTAGTTGACTTTAAACAAATAAGAAGTTTTACTCTGTGAAGAAGTCAACCCTCATTCTCTCAGAGTCACTGTCCACTATTTTGTGTCAAAATGTTGAGTGACGAAGGTCTTCAAATCTGTCTTCTTATTGCTCTGTTCAAGCTTACATCATTTTGACATCAATAGCTATGCTCACCAATCTCAGCCGAGCTTTAGATTCTGTGTTTCTTAATCCAAAAATATATGGAGGTGGCTACACTTAATTTGAGTAATTAATGAACGGTCAGCTTCTCAAAGCCCATGTTATCTTAACTCTAATAATTTAACTCTTTAAACTCAAAGCCCATGTTATCTTAAATTCACTTGAAGCAAAAAAATTATTTTGAATTCGAGTTTTCAGACCAAACCTAATTTGGGTTTGAAATTTTGTTTTGTTTTTAAGCTTGAGATTTTTGTTTGTTTTTACTTTTAAGATTTTGATTCTTTCTTGGGTTTGAAATTCTTGTTTGATTTTGAGACTTGTTTTGAGTTTTTTCTTGTTTAGGTTTGATGTTTTTTATTTTTATTTTGAGAAACAAATTAACAATAGTAGAGATTGACTCTCGTTGGAGAGATAGAGTACATCCCGAAATATAGAGTCTCACTGAAATGGACACTATAGACAACTCAATGTTTCTAAAGACATAAACATATCAGTTCAATGAAAACCTAGAGGTGCAATTGTCAACAAAATGAGACAAAAGGAAAGTTAGGGTATTGAACAAGATTTTTTTAGAATTAACTATAGTTAAGTATAGTAACTATCGTTTTCCATAATTGAAACCTATTAAATCGTTGCTTGGTAAATTCAAGAATTGAACTATTGTATAGTTCAATTGTATTCATAGCTCTTCTGTTGTATAGAATGGAAAGAGACGAAAACGAAAAGGGAATGGATAGTTTGATACACCCAAAACATTACACGCGCGTGTAGTTTTGGTAAACTCGAATTTTACTTACTTTTTTCACGCACCAACATATCAGTTCAAACAAAAAAATAAAGTAATATAATTTAGAGGAGAATTCAATGGCTACAAAATTGAGGAAAACGCTAAATAAGTAAATTTACAAAAACACAATCTCTTATGGCGATTCGTGTCCTAATTCTGACCCTAACCCTTCACCACCATCGCACTGGTAATAAGGATTGAAGTGTGAGACTAACAAAATCGAAATTAACGACCATGGGCGATAGAAGCAAGAACATTACGAGAAGTGAAAACGCTTTTGTCTGCTTTAGTTATAATTGAGCACCACTCACCAAATTATGTGGTTACAGTCGATTTCTAGGTGAAGAGGTGCGTTTCTTCTTAATAATTTCATATTTTTCTATAATTTAGATATGAACATATTGGAAATTAAATTTTAAGCATTTTGCCTTTTAAATTAATGAAATCTGGGCTCTATATTCAATGAAGCTTAAAGAGAAAATTTAGTGCTAGAGGTAGAAGATCGAGTACACAAGACCTTTTTGAGTCAACGTTTACTGTTTATATAAAACTCAAATTTTTTTATAAATAATGTCTTTAGCTAAATGGTAATATGCAAGCACAGGAACAACATATATGTTGTTTGAATCCGTGCTCTACGGCTCTCCTTGAACCTCCACCGTGTTTGAGCTTCTCATCAAAGTTCACCTCAATATTTGACATATATTTTTCTACAAAACTCTGATTTTAATGATTTCAAAATAAATATTATCTAAATTCAATTGTCAATGTGTTAATATCTAAATTAGGGGCTAATATGAAACTAATAAATAAGCACAAAAATTATACTACATGCTGAGAGCCTTCTTTCCTTTCCTCGCCACCACTCACACGACCCTAATTGAATGTTGGGTTGCATTTTGGCGTGATGGGTTGTGCGTAGGATGTACAAACCGACTTGTGGAAAAATAATTGAAAATGAAGGTTTTGAGGAAGAATGATATTATTTTGAAAGAAAAAGAAGAACATTTAAATCATTTTGCATAATTAACATAAGGGGTATTTTTGATATTTATGAAAATACGTAATTTAACAAAATAAAAAATTATTTGTTTTAAGAGAGTTAGTGGATGTAAGTTTTTTGGCTAAGCCGAGAGCGATAAATATAAAATAAAATTTTTGTGTATTAAAATTATAAATGTAAAGTTTTTAGTATATTAAACTATGATTTCATTCAATTCTCTAAAATTATTAAGGGTTAATTGGAGGAAGAGGATGTTTTGAGAATTAATTAAAAATAAGTAGGGTTATTGAAAATTTATAGGAGAAATCGAAAATATTTAAAAGTGATTGGAAAAAGAAAGAGAGAAAAGTTATAGTAATAGTAAGAGAGAAGTTAGTTAAAAAGGGAGAGAAGGAAGATGTGAGAGGCAAGAAAAGAAAAGGATAGTGGGTGTCAATGTCATTGTTAAATGATTCATATTTGAAGTTTTATTTTTAATTAATTTAATTTCTTTGTAAATGAGTCACTCTCCTCCGGGCTCTGACTCTTAGGGAAGGTTGTGGTTGTTTGGACCCACCTGTCATCGCACGCGTGCAGCCTGTGGACCCCACCCACGCTGACTACTGTCCATCTACTAACGGTAATCTTGTATTCGTAACTGTGACGTACGCCACCTCAACTCCTCCGCCACTCGCTCGCCCTATTCCACCTTCAAAGTCTAAATATAAATCGAGGAAAACTTCCCTTACCTTCTTTATGCTTTAAAGGATTTTTCCTTAATTCCTCCCAGAAAAAAATAATTATGTAAAGTTCTTGAAGTTTACTATCGTTTCAATTAACTTCAACGGTGTTAATTTTGGGACAATAAGAAAACACGTGACCATTGCGTGAGGATTGTTTTTTTTTGTGAAAATGACAAAAATGCCCTTGCCCTTGCCCTTCCCCTCTAGTAAATCTAGTGTCCTCACCACAGATCTAGGTCGAAACCAACACTCAATCGGTCTATGACTTTTCTTGTGGGTTCTACGAATCGGAGCGGTTCGGATAGGAGCCGAGTTCTAGGTTTGAAAACAGATATGAATCGTATAGCAGAAACGTAGCCACCAGTATCACCAGAAACAGATTCAGATTCAGGTCTGAATCTCAAGAACGATTCATGGCCGTTGGATCGAATCACCAAGTCCACGACTGGAGAGAAGCTTCACAGAGAAGAAGGGTTCATCAGAGGCCCGCCGGAGAGTAATGGGTGGTGCTCAGTGTAGTTACGAGTATATTGGCTATTTTGTTAATTACATGTTCACTGACGAATGTCTATCCAGATGACTCGACATACG
>JAYMTP010003665.1:0-16495 GCA_036897365.1 Geranium brycei | reverse complement strand
GGTCTCACAAGAATTCTCTTTGGGTTTGTAGTGGCAATATTGTAATTTGTGGACAAGATTTTGTGGTTCCCAGATTTGAGGTACATTGGTTAGCAACAAGATATTGCTGTCGATGAGAGAGAGAAAGGGGGAAGAGAGAGAGGGTGAAGAGAAAGAGAAAAGATGACATAGGTTTGAAAATTAGAAATATATGTGAGGGTATTTTAGTCTTTTTCAATTCAATTATAATAACTCATTTTACTTAAAGGTATTTTAGTCATTTCACATGTAAACAAATGTTAAAAACTAACAGAATTGGACGGAAAGTGCAAACTGAAAATTTTGCACATCTTAGGCGTAGCCAAATGAAATTTTTTTTTAAGAGTACCTACCTGAAAAACAACAATATCTAGGTGTAGCCACCTGGAATTATCCTTTAATATTTGTGATATTGATGACATTTTTTTATGTGATCTTGAGATTGAGCTCAAGCCCAAACAATTCGAGCCCAATTAGTCCGTTCCCGATTTCATGGTCATCACCTTGACCCACATCTCGGGTCGGATTTGTATTGTTCGACCCGACTCGAGTGACCACCCATTTGGCCGAGCTCGAGAGTGCTTTGCTTGCTTCGATTCTCTCCGAAAATACTCTGCCACTGTTCATCTCCTCCTCTTCTCAAGAGACCAAACCGAGTCAACTCGTTAACTTCATCAACTCTTCCGAGTCACCGACTCAGGTAACACTTTCGCTTCACAACGTCTCCTTCTATGCATCCCCATTTTTCATCTTGCTCCCTGTTTGGTTCCCGAGAAAATGCTGGAAAATTGAACGGAAAGTTAGTTCTCCCTGTAGGTTCGGATGAATTAGATTTTTGTTGGATTTTTCTCGTTTGTTAAGTTCTACATGAGACCATATGTAGCGCTGTAATGTTTGGACTTTGTAGTGTTATATATATATTTGCTATCATTTGACTGTTTTGCCAATGCAACTGAGCTAGGGTTTGAGCAGATTATATTTGCTTCTCATTTTCTTCAGAAGAATCAAAACACATTGTGATGGCCTTGTGTGTGATTATTTGTTGGTGGGGTTTTACTTGTAGAGTTGCAGTCCTTTGGTTAAAAGTTGAATTTAGAGAAAATAGATAAATGTTTTGGCTATGTAATGAGGGATTGTTTGGTTCGAGCATGAAGTTTACTTTTTAGAACTATGGTTTTTAGAGCCAAGTCTGAGCATTGGACATTGCTATTTTCCTGTTTGTTTGATTAGTTATATGTTTCTGATGTGTTGCTTTTTGTGTAGGTTTAAAGAGGTGGGAGTTCATCAGTATGGGTGACTTATCAGGGTAAGCTTAGGCCTTGCGTTCAGTTATATTCTTTTGACAAGTCCAAGGAACAGAAATGAAAATGTGACTCGATATTCTATGGTTTACTTTGCTTACTAGAATTGGGTGCATATATTTGTGAATATTGAGAGGGGTCCTGAGTTCTAACCCAGAGCTTTGGTGCCAGAGGGGTGAGGACTTATCATCCAAGCTACGTGCATATTTGACTTCGAATTATTGGAAACTTGTAATATGTCGTCTGTGAAATAGTTTGTAGTGCTAAGATTTATTCTCTGTCTTATCTGTCAACTAATTTTATTTAGATGGCCATCGGATGGAACCACTTGAATTTGTATTTTTTTAATGGCCAGGCCAGCATGTGAAACTTGATGCTTCCGTTGTAAAATTTGTTGGTTAAGTATGAAAGGAAATGGTAGGTAAAGATGATGTGAGGAACAGATATATGCCACCTTTCTATTCGATTGTGCTGCTTCGTAAAGTTGTAAAGTAAAGTGTCATTGTTGTAGCTTAACTCCTTCCTATCCCAAATTCCTTTCTCTTCTTTACCATGGATTCCTCCCTTTTTCTTTTACAAGTGCTACCATTTGAGGCATTTAGACTTAGATTCACTTGTTGGATCTATGGTGCACCTTAATATGGTCTGGGTAGAAATGAGGTGTCTTTTAACTTAGATTGCTCAAACTCAAAGGGAAAGCTTCACCAGGTTTGAAGTTTCCATGAAAAAAACTATATTAACCTTTTTCCATAAAGTTATTAATTGTTGATTGTCATAATATTTAGCTACATAGGAATTTAAGATAGTTATTCATGTAGTTTAATTTGGTTCACCTAGTGGGTATCTCACCGTGTACAATTCAAACTTTTTACCATGTAAAATGAAATGATTTTTCAGGGAGGATATTGGTAATACACTTCGGATACTTGTTGCAACAGATTGCCATCTTGGTTATATGGAAAAAGATGAAGTCCGACGCCATGATTCATTCCAGGCATTTGAAGAAATATGTTCAATAGCAGAGCAAAAGAAGGTGATGGTCACTGTCTGAAATTCTTTTCCTAGCTGCCACTCTGATCTCTAGCAGAAGTGTCACATTTACTTCTTACTTATACTTTAACAGATATTTAAAGTTCTGCAGTTTTGTACTACGTGCTGATTTATAGTTTTCTACTTGATAGAATATTACTGACGTCACACAATGTACTAATTTCCTTCTGGTGTCAGGTGGACTTCATACTCCTTGGCGGTGATCTTTTCCACGAGAACAAGCCCTCAAGGTCGACATTAGTTAATGCCATTGAAATTCTTCGTCGGCATTGTCTTAATGATCAACCAGTACAGTTCCAAGTTGTCAGCGACCAGACTGTGAATTTTGCTAATGCGTAATTACTTAACTTACACTTGATATTCTTCTTAGGTCGCTGGTTCCAATCCTCACACCTGCATTTATTGCTGATATAAAATGCTGATATAAAAAGTCTCTTAAACACGTCTCAATTTTTCGCTTGGATGCATTAATCAACTTCAAAAAACATAATCTCAACGAGGTTGTTCTGCTTCTGCTCATACACCACTTATTTTGTATTGCTTCTTCTTTCTTGTTAAATTCACTGGAATTCATTCATATCAGGTTATTTCTTCTAATTTTGAACTCTATGGACTGCCCTTTCCTCAAATCCAAATGTTAATTTTCTATGCATGTACATGTATGCACTTGCTTATGTATACATGTTTGTATTTATGTGTACGAACTGCTTAGATTCACTTACAGGATTAAGAAGCAACTATTTAGTAATACAATTGTAACTTAAACGTTTTATTTGTTCATGCTTACATGTTACTTTAAACAGGTTTGGTCATGTAAATTATGAAGATCCTCACTTTAATGTTGGCCTGCCAGTTTTCACTATTCATGGAAATCATGACGACCCTGCTGGAGTGGTATGTACAGTATGGCAGATCCTTTCTATGAAGAGGTTTAAGTAGGTTTTATCGTTCCCAAATTGGCTTGTATAATGTTGAACTTCCCAAAATGAGTGGTACTAAAATTTGATTGAGATGCAAATGAAATCTTCCACACAAGAAATGTCTGACAACAAGACTTGGGCTTCAAGATCATTCTAAGCTTCTAATTCCAGTCTTCTTATGAGGATATGGAAAATGTTTGTTGATTTGCTTTCAAGAAATTAAAAGCTCATCTTTAAGCTACTAATATTTAAGTTTTATTTTCAAGCCTTTCCTTATAAATCCAGAAGAGGAGACGGTGTCAACATTAGACTTGTAGATGAGTTAACTGCTAGAAAAAATATTTCCTTGAAATTTCTTCTTTCAAGAGGTCAAAAGTGTTCACCATTGCCAAAACCACAATTGTTACTCAGGCTTCATTTTCACAATGAAATATGCAAGAATATGTAACTGATCAAATGTCAAAAGGATGCAAATTTAATGAAGTAGGATATTCCAGAATCAACCATTTAGCTCTGGATACTGTCCTTTTATACAGGGGGAGAATTTACTTTCCTGTCTAAATAAATTCAGTTTTTTGCTCTGTCAATTATTAAATTACAGTTACGCAAAGTTGATATTCATTATTCCTCTTAAAGTATGCATTCCTTCAGCTCTTGATAAGATGAATTTGTTTTCCTAATGAGGTGACTGATAACAGGACAACCTATCTGCTATTGATATCCTTTCAGCATGCAATCTTGTTAACTATTTTGGGAAGATGGTGCTTGGGGGTTCTGGTGTTGGCCAGATCACTCTTTACCCTATTCTTATCAAGAAGGTTTGCGAGGAAGAATTCTTTTTGTCTTTATTGTCTATCTGCTTCAGTCAGTTAAAGCTCCTTGTAAATTGCAGGGTTCAACAGCTGTAGCTCTTTATGGTCTTGGGAACATTAGAGATGAGCGGCTTAATAGAATGTTTCAGGTACTTACTGAAAAAAATAGTATTCACATTTGCTAACCTCAAATGTCTTAACATATTTAAAGGCGTACCTTTTCATTTACACAGACACCACACGCCGTGCAATGGATGCGGCCTGAAGATCAAGCAGGGTCTAGTGTGTCAGACTGGTTCAATATCCTGGTACTTCATCAGAACAGGTTGTGTGTGTATATGTGTGTGTCAGTGCTGGACATGGCACATGTTTCAGAGTATCAAGTTATTTAAAGAAAATATCTTTGGTTATTTTTAAGTCGCACCTAACTTAGCCTTCTGGCATGTTCCCAGTTAATAGTGTATAACTTTAGGTTGATGTAATTTCTTATATTTCATTCAAACATGATCTGCAGAGTAAAGACAAATCCTAAAAATGCAATTAATGAGCATTTCCTTCCACGCTTCATGGACTTCATAGTGTGGGGACATGAACATGAATGCCTAGTTGATCCTCAGGTGCCTCCTATTTCTATACTTTGTTCACAGCGCTATGTTCGTCTTTATTTCACTTTTCTTCATTCAAATTTAGCTCTCTACTGAGATTGATATTTTAATTTCATTAGGAAGTTCCAGGGATGGGATTTCACATTACACAACCAGGTTCATCAGTTGCAACATCACTAATAGATGGAGAATCAAGGCCAAAGCATGTACTCCTCTTGGAGATTAAGGTTACCAATTGGAAAGCCTTCAATGTACATAAGAATTGTTATTCATATTTTTTGGTAGTAAATCTCACTGTCTACATTATACCGGTGCATTATATACAGGGAAATCAATATCGTCCAACCAAGATTCCTTTGAAGTCAGTGAGGCCTTTTGAATATGCAGAGGTTAGTTAAGTCCATCTGGCTGATTGTTATTAAAATATTTTCTTGTAGTTAACTCAGTGTTCCTGTTACAGATTGTATTGAAGGATGAAGCTGGCATTGATCCCAATGATCAGAACTCAATTCTTGAACATTTGGACACAGTGGCAAGTCTTCTTTTTACCACTCCAGAGATGGTTCACC
This sequence comes from Geranium brycei, assembly GCA_036897365.1. Lineage (NCBI taxonomy): Eukaryota > Viridiplantae > Streptophyta > Magnoliopsida > Geraniales > Geraniaceae > Geranium > Geranium brycei. Next base: position 11,220 of record JAYMTP010003665.1, on the reverse strand, counting down.
TTTTCCATTTAGTTCCAATTGTTGCTGGTTTGTACCCCTATATCTTTATTTTTAGTGTATGTAATGATCTTGAACTTTTTTTAGGTCAGAAGTTTGATAGAAAAAGCTAGCAAAAGAGCTGACAACAGATCAGAGCAAAAGCTTCCTCTAGTACGGATAAAGGTAATGTATGCCCTTGTTTCCAGATAGTGCTAGTATGAAGGTGATTATAATACGTGTACATGTCTCAGCAGTGCCTTCACCCCATGTTTCACCTGTGAGTCATTATATACAATTCCTCAGACTCCTTCAGTCATTTAAGATGTCTTATCTCAATGCAACAAACCCTTCAATATTTAGACTTTTATGGTCCTTTGACAAATATCTTTTGTTTAGCTATGCAAAGTTGTGTATTGTTTGAGCAGGATTACAGCTCTTCGGATTATATTGCTCATTTAGTGTATAGTGAATGTATCATTTGATGTTTGGTGACTTGTCCATTAATTTTTCTGCTTGAACTTTTCAGGTAGACTACTCTGGATTCATGACTATAAATCCTCAAAGATTTGGACAGAAGTATGTGGGGAAGGTACCTTCAGTTCACTTTTGGTATTTGATATGATATCCTGAGTATTGTAAGTGTCATGTATACCATATATGTATTCTGGCTTTTTAGGTTGCTAATCCCCAAGACATCTTAATATTCTCAAAAGCTTCAAAAAGAGGTCGGAATGAAGGTAATTTACATTGTCTATTTTATGCCACTTGTGAACTCCATTTTTTAGTATATGTTTCATGCAAGTTGGATTACTATTTTTTTCATCTATATCTATGTTTATAAGATCAGCGAGATCTTACTTTGTACTACTGTATTTTAATGAACCCCGTGCCTTGCTATCTGGTTGATTCCCCTGTATGACATTTAAGGTAACTCTGGTTTTGTTGTTTGTAGCTAAATTTGACGATTCTGAAAGACTCCGCCCTGAAGAACTAAATCAACAAAACATCGAGGCTCTAGTTGCTGAAAATAATCTGGTACTACTAAATCACTGGTCCTAATTTCAGTTTTATTATTCACTATTTATAGCATAACTTGGTTTTGCTGCTTCATATATTTTCATTGAAAAATGAATGAGTATGTTATAAGTTCCGTGTTTGTTTAGCATATGGGAGACTATGATATTTTATGGACTATATTTGCGAGGAAAGTAGATCTCTTGTTTTGTAATAACTTATTGATGAAAGTGCTTTTTAAGGGGGGTACAGGTATTCATAAATGATGACGAATAACCAAATAAAAGCTGCATAGTAATATTTTGGAGTGATAATTATGTAGGAGGTTTAAGTAACTTGGCTCAGTTTAATTTGTAGCAGTCCAAGAAATACGTTGCCATTCAATTGAGCCTTTTCAATGTCTCACTTTTTATCGTAGCTCTTCGACTCTGGGCATTGTTATTCACGGAGATATCAGTAAGAAATGGAAGGCAAACAAGTTTAGCTATGAGTGTATATCTTAATGAGAGTTCCTGCTTTGAGTGAGTGATTTTTATTGATAATGAAGTTCACGGGCTGTTAGTGCTGAGTGGCATGTGATTAGGGACGTCGAGTAGCACCTTGGGGTATCTTTTCCTCTCTTTTTTTACATCTAAAACAGCTGTAAAGGTTCTATTTGATACATTATTTTATTTACAAGTGATCAAACGACATGATCATTGCACACCAGAGATTGAAATTAAAATTACCCGTTTACAGAATTGGTGGCATGATAAGTATTTTTTATCCTACCGTCATAATAATATATGATTCCACGTGAATGACTCAATGTGATCTTCCTTTGGTTCATGGAGCCTACCCAAATTAATTTGGAAAAAGGCTAAGTTGTGGTTATATTATTATAATAATTTGTAATCTTGCAGAAAATGGAGGTCCTTCCGGTCAATGATTTGGATGTTGCACTGCACAATTTTGTTAACAAGGATGACAAAATGGCTTTTTATTCTTGTGTACGGTACAATCTTGAAGAAACACGTGTAAGTACTTATTTTGTGTGATGAAGAAAATACTGCCAATAATTTTTGTTTTAGATGTACTAATATGTTTATATTATCATCAATTTTATGGTTGTATTGTCATGACTTGTAAGAATCTGGAAACAGTCTAAAGTTGCTTTTGTATGATAGTTATGAGTGGATGAACTGTGAAAATGATAATTTTGCTTCCACTGCTAAAAGTTTACTGATTCATGTGACTTTTACAGAACAAAATTGCTAAAGATTCAGATCCTCTGAAGTTTGAAGAGGAAGATTTGATACTTAAAGTTGGAGAGTGCTTAGAGGCAAGTACTTCTCATTATTTTTACATTCTCGTGATAATTTTACCTTATTGTGCCAGTGGTATAATTGGGGTCTAAGGGGAGCAGGTTGTACCTAACGGTCGTCTATGACATTCTCAGGACTTGGCAAAGTTGTAATCTAGTTTTATTTTTCTTAGTGCTGGCACTGAGACATAGCTGAGAAGAGGATGCATGCACACTCCCCTCGGGCTTTATGTGATTTTCATAAAATAAGGAATTTGACTAGGGCCTAGTAGCTGAAGACTAGATTACAAAAGAATACTCTTAAGCACATGAAACTTTAGTTTGTGTGTCTTTATTTCTGGAGCTTATGAACTGACTAAGGTATATCTACCAGGTTTTGCATAGGAACACATGCATTTTTTGTCTAGATGCAATAGTTAGCTCTGATAGATCACAAAATATATCTATTTCAGGAGCGCATCAAAGAAAGGTCTGTACACTCGAAGGATAATCCAGAGTTCACATCGAGTGCACAAGCCTTGGAGGTAAAGCTGATTTTAGTTGCTCCCTCCGCATGAATTATCAATTATGTTCTGACCATTATTTTAGTCTATCCAATTTTGGATCACTACTGTGATTTAATGTTATATGCTTAAGCATACAGGATATCAGAGGCAAAAGTGCGACAGGAATTGAAAGTGCCGTTTCTTTTAGTGATGATGAAGATACGACCCAGTTATCTGGGTCTAAGACTGCCACCAGAGGTCGGAAAAAGTCAACAGTTTCTAGGCCGTCTCAAGGTGCTTTGGACCTCGATAAAGGTAAAACTTCTGCTAGGGGAAGAGGAAGAGGTAGGGGCAGAGGTAAAGGCTCTAGCAATTTAAAGCAGACTACTCTTGACGCATCTCTAGGATTCCGTCAATCTCTGAGGTCAGTCTTGATTCAGTCGCTAATATTTGCGTACCGTCTTTTATCAGCAATACCACATCCTACAAGGTTTGAACCCAAGACCTTGGGTCAAGGAAACCAAGCACTTAACTACTTGGCCAATCAGGCAATGATATTTTATTTGGTACTGTTTTACTTAGAATAGAAAGTTATGTAATTCTTATAATTGAAGTAAAACCCAGCATCTACATGCATGAAGTTATGTATGCAGTGGACAAAATTGGTACTGTTAGTTTCTCTTATTACTTAAAGACTCTTTAGGAAGAAGGGAAGAGGCAAATAAGTTCCTTCCTTCCTGAGAAAATATCAGGAGAAATTAGAGAGCTAAAAGACACATTAGATTGATAAGCTAGCTATTCTCATAACATGTATCTTACTAATTCTTCTAGGCTAATGCTGAAACATTGTGCATGCATTCTCTTCTGGAGTTCAGGGGCATTTGTTATTATAACCGTTGGAGTAGGCAACCATGTAAAAAGGAAAGTGAAAGACCAGAAGCACTTCAAGTGCTAGATTTTGACTTGCAAAATGATGCTACTTTTGCTGATATAGAAATATTAATAGTTGTGGTCGTGTGAGGTACAGAACTGCCTGCCTGCATAGATGCTCCATTGAAACTTTAGTCAAGATAGAAAGTATTTTATGTATTTTCAGTTACTGCACTGCGCCTAATCACTGTTCATGACACAATTAAGCCATATATTGTTGCTTGTCAAGTTTCTCAGGTATATTTCTTACCGCAGGTCTGCATCAGTCACTTCATCAGCTGCAGCTAGAAGCCTCGTCGATGATGAGGATAATGTAGAGTCTCCTTCAAGTGAAGAAGCAGATAAGTTTGAGGTTAACGAGGTTGATGATAGCTCGGTATGGACCACTTCGTTATATCTGCATAATTTCAGCATTGGTTTTCCGTTAATTTTTTTCCAACTTTAACTGTGTAATTTCTAAATATAATGCTAGTGATTGAATGTCTTCCATTTTCCAATTCAAACCTTGATTATATATTTTGCTCTCTTGATGATTTGTATTCATGTTGAATACTCTCAACATACACTTATGTAGCACATAACTGTCACACGTGTATTTAGTCAAATTTGTTTACACTGTTACAGGAAGAGGATGGAAACATCCAAAGCATAGGGCGCAAAAGAGCTGCGCCAAGGGGAAGAGGTAGAGGCTCCACATCATCTTCAAAACGGGGGAAGAAGTCAGATAATTCTTCAGTTCACAGAATGTTTATGAACAAAGATGATGACGACGACGATGAGGATGACATTGCAAAGAAACTAAACAAGCCTCAACCTCGGGTTGGTGTTCTTTTATATATTTATTCCCGTTTAAGGGCCTTTTTTTATATTTCATGCTGCATTTGCCTATCAAAAGATAAGTGCATTTTTTCTCTGGGAAAATTTTAATAGATGTGCTAAAAATCATATTTTTGTTTCATTCTTATATTAGCATCAAGATGCATTGCTATTCTATGCGTCTGATCCATGTATGTGATTAACAAATGGGTGCTACTTAATTTTTCAGATCATTCATTGTATCAACTTTTGGCAGCTGTATTATTTCAAAGGGCTATTTCTTGAGATGTCTCCTAAAATGACAACCCTAGATTTTAGTGTTCTCTGAATCTTGTTTGTACTCACAATTTTGATGGGGACATTGCTCTTATCTTAGAAAGATGTGAATTAACTTTGCCAATGTTTCATCATAGCCGCGGTCTTCTAAACATAGAAAGTGAACCGTGACCATTTAGCTACAGTATTATAGCAAATGTTTCTTGTATTCATGTTTAAATCACTAAATTGGGATGATGGCATGGAAGAGAATGATATTCCTATAGTTATAACATTGCAGTTTATGTAACATCCATATTTTTGTTGATACTATGCAATTGGACCTCACTACTGGTATCCCTTTTTGTAGGTCACAAGGAACTATGGTGCTTTAAGAAGGTAACAATCATTGATATTCGCCGCGCATGCACAATCTGATGAGAAATGTAATATACAATTAGACATTGTGTAAAGAATCATGTAAACTATCCATGTGTACTACAAAAATGGGAACTGAAAAAAGTTCATAACACAAGGTGCTAGTGTGGTCTTAAAAGTTTTTGTCCTCATAAGTGCAATGAGGAATTGGGAATGCAACGTGAAATCTTGTTCAAGAGCTGTGAGAACGTATCCAAATTGGTCATGTATTTGTAAGGTACATGATTCATTTATGGTCCGAACTTCAGGTAATTCTGTTTGTTTCACGGTAATTTGCATTTTCATAATTTTTTCATTACTTTAACTAAAGGAGCACAAAAGTTGGCCAATTATATATACGACCACAGAAAAGTTTCGCATTTTTGTTTTTCATTTGGCCACTCACTGAGCATGAGAAGATTACAAGAACCAAAATCATCATCAAACTTTTCACGAGAAAAAGAAATTAGTCGTCAGGTTATGGAAAATCTTTTTGCACGGCTCTCATCGAAAGTGGGGTCTTGTATTCATCGCCATCTTTATGTTTCGATCATTCAATTTTTCCTGCTGAAGAGTACACAAAAAAGATCAGACCTTCACTGAGGATGTTACGAGCAAAAAAAACAATGTATTATGGTACTCTCTTAATATTAATACTAATACAACAGTGTATGCATTTGCTTACAACAACAATTTGTATGCATTTATTTATAACAACAAATTGAACTGGTTCATCTAATTGATAAACCCTTACGAACCCAATAAGAGGACCTTACAAGTAGGCTGAAGAACTAGGTTATTACACGACAAACTCCTAGATTTCCTCCTAAGGTTCTTATTCAGTCAGACACTTCAGGCAACTTAAGATGATGAACTAGGAAAATTATTTGCATATTTTTTGAGAATCATGTAACTTGGACCGCAAGTTAATAAATAAACTTTCCTGCACTTGGTTATTAATATTTATATTTCCATTGAATTCCCCCAAAGCAATTAGTCACTGAAAGATGTGTACCTTAAACTGTGCAGTCTGTTGTGTTCCTTTCTGAACCCATAACATGCCTTGTTGAGCACCATATTGCCTTTCAATGCCACTCTGATTCACAACAACCTTTCCTCTCGCATTCTCTTTCCCAGCAGCTTCCGCTCTTCTGTACCCACTTGCTCCTACCTTCACCTTCGTGAAACCTTTCGTAGCAGCAGCAGAAGAGTCTCTTCCGCTTGGCATGACCTGCAGGAATCAGCATAACACAAATCCTTAACCTTTCACGGGTGTGATGTTCTCATAATCATCAAGACCAATGAATAAGTTGAAAATAGTATGCCAAAAGAAGCCATGAAAATCTCAGTGTTGTAAAAGTCGCTAGGTGCTAGTCGGACGAACATAGCCTCCGGCAATTAATCGGGGAGTAGTCGGGGATTAATCGGATTTCTATTTCTGCATTTTTTAATTATTATTAAATAAATTAATATACTTATTCAATCAAAACATGAATTATGTTATATAAAAAGAAATATTTTAATATTATTCACATTTATATACTTCAAACTATATCAATAAAAGTACCAATTAGTATACATTATTTTAGTTTGAAGTATTTTTCATTTTTATTTTCTGAATTGATTTTTTCTATAAATAGCCTAGACCCGCCTAGATCCGACTTAATTTGACTTAATCCGCCTAGCCGACTTAACCTGACCGATTACATAAAATCGGGTCGGTGTTGTAAAAATCCCCTCCTAGGCGACCGACTTGGCCGATTCTTACAACACTAGAAAAGGTTTGGCAGTTAAATTCATCATAAATACAAACTTCAATGACAAGTCCTCAAATAACTTTTACCATCACTCTCAATATCAGTATCATGACATAGACTTAGAGCATTCACAAAAAAAATTCTCTTTTCTTGGTTATTTATTTTTTTTATGAAGTTTTCCTACAAATGCGTCTCAGAAATGTAGAGTTACTCACCTTTGATTTTGCAGCTTCCTGGTACACTGGCTTCATTTTATCAACCCTTCTATATCTATCAACTTGAAAAGTATATGCCTTTGACCTGTTAGCAATTTTTGCTTTACTCATAACTGCTTGGTTCATCTTCACTACATCTTTACTATCAGGGGTTGTTTCTTTGATCAATGTAGATGAAACCGTGACACTCTTCATTTCATGACCAGGATCGCAAGATGAACCAACACTGGATTTGCCAGAAAAAGATTTACCGCCATTTGATTCCCTTTTATCATTATTCACTTCCACTCTTGACGGTTTTCTTGTAGGATAGCTTTTCCTTAGGCTAGTCTTCATAAATTCCAGAAACTTGATATCCTTATTAATCTCCGATCTTGGAACTTCTTGGAAGTTATTAACTGAAGTGACAATGTTACTACTAGAGCTTACACCTGCCTCGTCCGCCTTACAGTCCAAACCATTTCCCGAGTTGTCTGATGAAGGTATAGGCTTGGAATAATTTTCTTTGGGATTTCGATTCGACCTTATTTCACAAACTGCTCTTGTTTCTGAAGTCCCTTTGAACTTTGAAAAGCTCGATTTGGATTTTCTTTTCTCTCTTGACGGTTTCTTACTTCCAACCTCAACCTGGCGCTGCTTCTTTGAGAACGACTTGTAGCCATTTTCTCTCCATTTCTTGCTCTCGTACTCGTTCCCTCGTGATCTTGAGACCGAATGCACACTTTTTGGTGGAGATGCCCCCTCCAAAACAGAGTCTATAATCATGTCTTCTTCAAAAACATGTACTGCAGATTTTAACTCGTCCGAAGAAGACTGGTGGATACTAAAGTTCACAACAATTTTATTTTCAATACCACATTGATAAAACTTCAAAACACCATAGCAAAATTAAGAGACTGAGCAATATATGCTTACAGGTGGCTTGTCCGGAACCATTCCTCATCCCTGCCATGAGTAAAAAAATGAATCGGTTATAGATCAGCTTATAGAAGAAGCCATTCAATTCTGATAAACCAATTGGTTTATAGAAACTCACACATCTTGATTGTTTGAGTTGGCTTCTAGCGTGAGATCAACCCACATTGGCGCTTCTATTTGTTCCTGTATGTTACAATCTTACATTTAGCAGAGAACACGAGCCTAAATGATCTTGACAAGGTACAGAACAACCAAAGAGTGGTATCTAAAGGAGACAAGCACAAAAAAGAAGGAACTTAGCTCTAATGATTTGTAAGTTCTCTACATGTCCTCATTAAAACTGTGAAAAGGAATGTCGACAAAACACATTTCTTATTCTAACGCTGGTTTTATCATATCTAGTGCTCAAATTATGCAACGTCTAATGCCCAGGTACTTGAAATGAATCCTTTTTTCTCTGTAGCATTTTCTCAGCAACCAACCACGGAAAAAAGCTTTCAGACATGATAGTTGTGAAGATAAACTTTACTTTCCGTCTCAAAATAAGTGTCATGTTCTCCTAATACACTGATATCCCCAAATAACGGTACTGTGTCCATTTCATTTAGTTAGTTATCTATGTATTACCAATAGTATTCGCATAAATTAGTTATAACAATTTGAGCAGCGAGGCCATATGATCACCTTGAGACTAGAAGATCGAACAAATTGCATTTCTAATAAATGCAAAGAATCAAATGGACACTTATTGAGTACCGATAGGAAAGTGTAAGACAAAATAGCAATGCAATATAACAAAATGCAACACCCAACACATAAAATAGAAAATAAAGCACAAAGCCGATGAAAATTCAGACCAGATTATGAACACAAGAACAATAACATGTCAAATGCAAACAAAGGACCTAATTTTGAACAACCATATTAACATATCAGATCAAACCCAATATTTCAAACTAAAAAAAAAGGCAATGTAAATGAAACAACACAAATCAAACAAGCACAGAACAATCCTCAACATAAGAGATTAAAACCAAAACCCAAAACAAAATAGAACCCAGATGATAAAAATGAAAAATAAACACATCCCATAGCTCCAACATGAAGAAACCAAACACAATGAAGATTCAAGACCCAACTGCAAATCTTCGATAGAAATGGAGATTACCAGGAAAGCCCAGTGATCATTGCTCTTAATGAGAGCCATGAGGCCTCCTCTGACCTCTGAATCGATGATATTGATTCGAAAATCGTTCAAATTTGTTTATTGCTTAGGCTTTGGGAGGCTCCAATCCTCCATTTTTCATCAATGGTGTTGTTGTGGGTTTTACGGAGACATTGTCAAGTTTAGAGATCTTCGATACGACGCCGTATTGAAAGGGTGTTTAATTAGGTTCATAGCTTTGCTGGTGGTGAACGCTGATGAGCTGGGCCCCGGAAATTTAACGGCTACGATTGCTTCATGATTATTTTTACCGTTGGAAGATTTAAATTTAGTGGAGAGAGAGGGTTTCTGCTAGTGTCACTTGCGGTTATTTACGCGCGCGAAAGACAAGTCAAGACTGCACACGTGTGCATCCTTTTCTGATGTTAAAGGGAGGGAAATAAAATGGTATGTTATTTAATTTGAGATAAAAGATGGTATGTAATGGATTTGCGAGTCTTAACTCATTCGAAGTGGAGGTTGCGAGGTTGTAAGAGGCATGTCGTTGCGCTATATTTTATTTTGTTCGTTGTTATAATAATTTCATGACTCATGAATTAGCCATGTTTGATTTAACTAACAGTATTTGGGATCATGGTGCGAGATCTGTCCCACTATCTGGTGCTTTGGCTGTCCGGTGTAATGTACTAATATCGGGTTAGTTTGCTTTATAATTTAGTAATATGTCGCGTTTTTTCTCAAAAAAAAATTATAGCTATAACCTAAACTAGTTAAGTTGATTTCATCCGTTACATATTTGTAAAAGTTAACATAAAATTATATTTCTACATATAGAGGTGATAAAGTTCTGTAAATTAGTATAACGTATTATTTAACTTGTTTTATTTGAAAAGAAATGTAACATTTAAGTATGTTTCTTTTCGTGTGTATATTTTTTTAGCCCGTGTCTAAAAATTCATGATTTGTCTAATTAATTTTCGATTAGTCTTCAATTAATCTTTCATAATTTTAGGTTAATTCTTCAATCTGATTAATTTTTTGAATAGTTCTCAAAAGGGCTTCTGTGCTCGACTACCACCTAGCGTATTTTAGAACATTGCTTGTTACACCTTCAATCTGTTCAACAAAATGGAGCAATCATATTGCGATCAAATCAAGAATCATTTGGTCAGCGGCATGAAATTTGATAGTGTTGAAGGAAAGTTCAATCGTCTTAGAAGTGCATATCGAATAGAGCCAACTACGTGAGTTAAGTTATCATCTCTCTCGAAACTCTATCTCTACGTGATGCCACCTAGCGGGCCCCTAGTTCGCGCCACCCAACCCCTTCGGTGTCCATGTCGTGTGGCCCAACCCCAACGACATCTATATCGTGTCGCCTAACCCCTAACAGAGTCCAAATCGTGCCCCTAATCACAAACCAACCTTCATCCTCCTACTCACCTAGCTACTACCTTTGTTTGTAATATCTCAAACTCAAACACCTTTGCAAAACTCGAATATATTTTCGAACTCTTTAGCACGATTATTAGCATTGACATTGCCAAATCCATGAAAAAAAGGTAAGCGTTTCGCATTTGTGCACTTTGTCAAGAATGGTTCGGTGTTTAAGGCAGCTAATGCCCTCAACGGCAAAAACTTTCCCAGAGAAAGACTCCTAGTCACTTCAGGTCGATCCTCCAAGCATGTCTCATCATTCAAGTCCTTCATTCATACACATAAGTGTTGGGGAGATCCAAGTCTCACATAGGAGAAGCACCCAAGGAAAGTCCATATAGACATTAGAGCCCACATTTAATCCAAAAGACTAACCTATTGGGTCTAGGGTACAATATGTATATAAACTCTCCTTATACCTTGTAATCTTCCAGTGTGAGACTTTGAACTCACATGTGGACATAACAATCTCCCCCTCCACATTGAGTCTCATCACATCGGGCTGGCTCCCCCTAAGCCCACATACTTT
>JAYMTP010003664.1:0-16504 GCA_036897365.1 Geranium brycei | reverse complement strand
TCCGGCGAAATATTACAATATATCGCCGGGTTGGAGTTGTTGACCATCAACGGTCGGATGTTGACCATCAACGGTCATATCCTTTCCCGACGAGATATTGCACAATATCTCGCCGGGAAAGGATATGACCGTTGTTGGTCATAATCTGACCGTTGAGCAATGAAACCAGCCCGGCGAGATATCCAATATCTCAAATATCTCGCCGGGTTGGTGAAATTTTCCCGGCGAGACTTATCAATATATCGCCGAGAAAAAGCATATTTCCAGTAGTGAATAACCACAAAAACATTCATCGTAGGTAGAGCTAAACGACAGCTTGTGATAGACTTAGTCTCAACAATAGCTTATTGTCAGGGAGTTATTATTGTTGTAAATTATTTTGATATAGGATTCAAATTTTTTGATATTATATAATATGCATGATCTTGACCGGAGCAACCTTAGAAAAACAAAAAAATGATATCATCAAAACACCATGGAAAAAGCTATATAGATATGTCACTACTTTATAATTAAGGGGGGACCTATGTTGTTGTTACGGCCGTGTACCTGTTTGGTTCGCCATTATTCGCTCCCTGGCCTTAGGATAGAGGTAGGGATGCATTATTCAAAAGAAAATATACATATGATAATTATCCAAAAGACTTCACATGAAAAGATGTCGTTCTGTAGAAAAACTTCACAATCCTTTTTTTTTCAAATTGAATATTGATTTATACATATGTTTTCAAATTTAGGTTAAAATATGAGTTTTTTCAACCATATATGAGACCGTTTTTCTTTATTACATCATATCCTAAATGTACTTATAATCCCTTCTCCACTCAGTTTATAACGAAGTTTGAAACTCAGACCTCTTCATTAATAGCATGAGGCTCAAATTAATAGTTGCGGTGTCTCTTTAGAGACATATATGAGAGAGTTTATTTTATCATATTTGCACCGCTGTTTTAATATGATCCTAGTGTAGTGAAATGCCGAACTATTTCTACAAATAATATCGTAAGTTCATGTAGAATCTTAACGGTGCTTGAGAAAAGGGGCTAAAAACAAAAATCTAAAGTCAGCTAAATTATTTAAGAGCCATATAATTAAACCCAATTCATTGCTAATTCTTCATATCCAAAATAGAAACAATGGAACTTTCTCTAGCTTCTCTACTTCTGTTCCTCACAATTCCCCTGATCTTAAAGCTCTTCTTGATCATCATCTCCAAGAAACAAGAACCAAGAACCAGTAACCAAGCCACGGCCGGCTCGTCCATAAAGCAAATTAAGCAAATGTTTTAGGCGTACTTAAAATATATAGTCCAAGTATGATAAAAAAAACCCTAAATTTAAATATTTTAGCACATTTCAAAAACTAATTTTCAAAATAATAATCTATTAATCATTTTTGCTTTACTTATTATGAACGATTGAGCCGGTCCTACACCAAGCCCTCCCTCACTGCCCATCATAGGCCACCTCCACTTTTTCAAGGAGCCGATCCACCGCACGCTCCGAGCCTTCGCCACGAAGCACGGGAGGCTCCTCCTTCTCCGCCTCGGGACCCGCCGTGCCCTCTTCGTCTCCTCGCCCTCGGCGGTCCAGGAATGCTTCATCAGGAACGACCTCACCCTCTCGGACCGGCCACGGATGCTCAACGGCGAGATCTTCCGGAGTACGGCAACTCCACCATCTCCTTCCTCCCCTACGGCCACGCCTGGCGCAACCACCGCCGGTTCCTGACCATCGAGCTCTTCTCCTCCGTCAGGCTCGCCTCCTTCCGGTCCGTCAGGGAGGGGGAGTCGGGGCTTGGCTTGACGGGATCAAGAAATGCTGCGGTGATCTTGGGATTGGGAAGTTTGACTTGAAGCCCAAGTTTGAGGAGCTAGGGTTCAATGTCATGACCATGATCATTATGGGAAAGAAGTGATACTAATAGTCTATCCTTAATTTTTCTGGGATAATTGCAGTTAGGTAATATATTCAACGTTTTTAACTTGTATTGTCTGCTTACAAAAAATTCATATATTTTTGTATCGTTTATAAGTAAGTCGTTTGTTTCGTCTCTGGCCAGCTTATACAACGAGGGAAAAAGTGGATTTTCGAGAGTTCGGGAGACTATTGTGTCGGTATAGTGATGTCAAAAAATATTTTTTTTTGGTGAGCGGTCAAGAGATAAAAAATGTTAAGTGTATTTATATGCATAACGTGTTTGGTTGGGCATACGCAACTTCAATTATCTTTAATTTTTTTACCAGGATTGTTCATGGTTCAAAAACCAAACCGACCCGAGTGACAACAATCGGTTATCTAATAAAGACAACGAAAACCCGACCCGCCTAGCTCTATTGGTTCAGCTAAAACCGACCCGACACAATCGGTCTATAAAATACCAAGAGATAATTACAGTACTTAAGTACATATGTCGAAACCATTTTTGCATCCTGGTTACACCTAACATTTTCTAAACTTGACGGGCCATCTAAAATTCTTTTTCTTGCACTTAGTTACATATTTAGGCAAATAAAATTTAGGTGTAGGTAAGCGTTAAATGAATTTTTTAAGTAAGTCGTTTGTTTAACAGCCTCCTACATGTTAATAAGTAATTACCAAGTTTGTGGTGGATTATGAATTCAGGTGCTATGGAAACTATGTAGAAGACGACGCGAAGATGTGGGAGCTGATTCGAGAAGGGGACGAGATCTCTGGAAACGCGTATATAGGAGATTATTTGCCGTACATGCAGTGGATTGATCCTCAGGGCATGAGGAAGAAGATGATGAAGTTGGATAGGTGCTGGCAGAAACTTGTAGACGAGCATCGTCTCCGTCTCCGTCTCCATTTACAAGAAACCAAGAGGACTTTGGTTGATAAGTTGGTGGACTTGCAACGAACAGAGCCTGAGGTCTACACTGACGACATCATCAAGGGAATGATAATGGTAAATATCTTTTCTCATCTTTTCATGCCAAGTTTCGTTTGAGTATGTTTTTTTCGTATAAAAATAAGTAGAAGTGATCAATCCGGTCTAACTTGGACGTTCTTAAGACTTTCGATCAGTGTTGTAAAAAATGTTAGGCACTAGTCTGGCTGAGAGGGCCTTCTTATGATCCGATTTTATAATTCAGTCTCGCCCTGTCGAATTGGGATAGAGAAGATTTGAAAGGTTTCGTGGATTCTTTCCACATATACTTCATAGCCACACATCGAACAACGATATAAATAAATAAGTATATTCACTACGTCCACAAATTTGTATGCAGATATTGTTAGCTGCAGGAACAGACACTGCATCAACAACAATGGAATGGGCAATGGCCTTACTGCTTAACCACCTGGACAAGATGGAGAAGGTGAGGGCCGAAATCGACGCAAATGTCGAAAGGGGGCGCCTACTAGGCGAGCAGGACCTGCCAAAACTCAATTACCTGCACAGCGTGATCCAGGAGACCCTCCGCTTGCACGCGCCCGTCCCCCTCCTCATGCCTCGCGAAGCTTTGGAGGACTGCACGATCGGGGGATATGACGTGGCCCGGGGGACTGGTGATCGTCAATGCCTGGGCCATCCAGAGGGACCCTGAATGGTGGGACGACCCAGAGAGCTTTAGGCCAGAGAGGTTCGAGGGGGAGGGGTGGAGCAGCGAGGGGCATGCCCTGGTCCCGTTTGGGGTGGGGCGGCGAGGGTGTCCCTGGATTGTGCTGGCTAATAAGGTGATGGGGCTAGGGTTAGGGTATTGATTCAAGCATTTGAGTGGGAGAGAGATAAGAAGGTAGATATGAGGGAAGGTTTGAGTCTCAAGCTAGAGTTAAGCTCATAGAGGCTACTTGCACATTGGGCAATGTGGGTTTGTGAAATTTGATGCCAAGATCATGTACAAGGCTGCAGGGGGAGGATCCACCGGCAAGGAGGGGCAAGGATTAATAAATAATATTAATTATTTATATTATTAATTAAATTATTTTTTAGTAAATGTTTTGTCCCCTTTAAAATTTTTCCTGATGCGAGGCGAGGCTGTGAAAGCCAAACCATACAACAAATCTAGTGCACTTACTATGTTTTTACATGTTTGCAAAAATACATGTTTTTAAATTTATTCAGAAGCTTCGAGCACCATTTCCTTTATACACGTGTTGCATCCACAAAAAGAAGAAACCGAATAATTTGATCTCAAATAAAAGTGCAAATCACACATCACACTCGATCATCACCAAAAAATATAAATTGTTTACTGAGTAAAAGACAATTATCCCCCCAAACACATATTTTTCCACGTACATCATCGTCACATCCACCTCTATCATCAATCACTGCCCTGATCTGTTCTGTGCTCTCTCCTCTGTAATTTTTTTAACTCTCGTTTCTGGTAAATTTGACAGTTACCCACCACCTACTTGCATTTCTCTCGTTTCTCACTCTAAATCTCCAATAAATATCCCATTTTGTTTTCTTTCTCGCCATCTCCATCTCCTCCAACTAACATATTTTTTATTTTACCCCGAAAATGAGCTGGTGGTGGGCTGGTGCGATCGGCGCGGCTAAGGTACCAAAATCATCGATCCCTGATCCTCCGATCTTCAAATTGATTCGTTTTTTGAGATGGGTTTTCTGTTAATTGACTATTTGGGTGGTTGATTTTACAGAAAAAGCTCGATGACGACGAGTCCCAATTGCCCCGGACGTTCCAGAGCACGGCGCTGGTGGTGGGCGTGACCGGGATCGTCGGCAACAGCCTCGCCGAGATCCTCCCCCTCTCCGACACCCCCGGCGGCCCCTGGAAGGTCTACGGCGTGGCGCGCCGGCCACGGCCGTCGTGGAGCGCGGACCACCCGATCGAGTACATCCAGTGCGACGTCTCCGACTGCCGCGACGCCGCGTCGAAGCTCTCAGCCCTCACCGACGTGACCCATATCTTCTTCGTGGCCTGGTCGAACCGGCCCTCCGAGGACGAGAACTGCCGGGTCAACGCCGCCATGCTCCGGAACGTCCTCGCCGCCGTGATCCCCAACGCCCCCAACCTCCGCCACGTGTGCCTCCAGACCGGCTCCAAGCACTACCTCGGCTCCTTCGAGTCGATGCTGTCCGGGTCGCCGCCGCACGACTCGCCGTTCACGGAGGACCTGCCGAGGCTGGGGACCCCCAATTTCTACTACGACCAGGAGGACGTCCTGGTCGAGGAGGCGAGGAAGAGGGAGTCCCTGACGTGGTCGGTTCACCGCCCCGACCTGATCTTCGGGTTCTCCCCCTACAGCCTGATGAACCTGGTGGGTACATTGGCCGTCTACGCGGCGATCTGCAAGCGCGAGGGGCGGGCGATGTGGTTCCCCGGGAGCAGGTCGTCGTGGGAGGGGTACCAGGCGGCGGCGGACGCGGACCTGGTCGCGGAGCAGCAGATATGGGCGGCGGTGGACCCTTACGCCCGCGACGAGGCGTTTAACTGCAACAACGGGGATGTGTTCAGGTGGAAGCAGATGTGGGGGGTGGTGGCGGAGCAGTTCGGGGTGGAGGAGCACGGGTTCGAGGAGGGGAGGAACGTCAAGCTGTCGGAGGCAATGAGGGGCAAGGAGGGCGTGTGGGAGGAGATCGTGAGGGAGAACCAGCTGGTGCCCACCAGGCTCGAGGAGGTCGGGAATTGGTGGTTCGCGGACTTGGTGCTGAGCGCGGAGGGCATGATCGGCAGCATGAACAAGAGCAAGGAGCACGGGTTCGTCGGGTTCAGGAACTCCAGGAACTCGCTGGTTTCTTGGATCGATAAGGTGAAGAGCTTCAAGATTGTGCCTTGAAAAGCAAAACATTTCTAGCATTGCATTGCATATGCATTTTCTTGTTTTGATTTGATTTGATTGTTGGATGGTTTTGTGGGAAGGCTTGTTCTGTTCTTGTATTGTTGGGATTGTTCTTTTGTTAGGTTGTTTTTTTTACAGAATAAGATTTGAAGGCATGATTTGGTTTAAGACATTTGTGGGTTCTTTGTTGTATGGTTTTCTTGTAGTGTTATGGTATTGGTTTTATTCAAGAGTGCATTTTTATGCTCAATGGAGTGAGAAATGAGAAGGATTTGGATTGTTGTTTTTACTTGGGAGTGGAGTGACTAGTGAGTGATCTCTGTGAATTTTGTGCACTTTTCCTTTTTAAGGATGTTTGTTTAGTGGCTTGTGAACATGTACAATGATGAAGACATTAGGTGGGTGAGTGGTCAATGAGTGGACATGTTGTTTGGCCACAAGGAAAATACAAGAGAAGGCAAGCCACAAGTCTCTCTAATTAGGCACGTGTTGTTGGGCATGAGCCAACCAATGGTTTCATATCTGAACCAGTATATGAGTTTTCATGTAATCTTATAATCAGTGTGGGAAGAGAGTTAGTATATGAGATTTTTAATGGAATGCGTCGAAACTCAAATCTGATTTTATGGAACTATATTCTAGTGTGTTGAGAGGTTATTGGATGCTATCAATTTTCTCTTTCTAAACAGGAAGAAATGTAAATTGAAACGATGAACCGTGAGATGTGGGATTAGCTGTGAATCATGAATCGAACGAACATGCATACATGATGGAAACAAGTCAGTTATTTGATACAAACAGATTCAAAACAATACTTTTATTTTATTAATGATAATCATACGATATGAACAATCATGATTAAATACTAATGAACTTAGAATCAGTACGGGAAGGGTTGATCGAGACAGTTTTCTATCGAGACACGGTAGTTCTCTTACCTAAAGACGTTTATTGGGACAATTGGTAAACGCTAATGCGTATAGCGAGTAATCAGAGATACAGATTTGACAGCTATGAATTTTGGCTAATTTGACTTTGGCTATTATTTATTAACTTGTAGGAAAAGAAGTCACTTTTAAGAAAGAGAATTTCTTTTGAAAGAGAATTCGAAACTCGGATGGAAATGAATGAAATACTTATCAATTCATTATTTTGGAAAAATATGACTCTTTTATTAATACCTTGTCCATGTTTTACTTTTTGAATTCACAAATAAATTCATTTTTTGAGTCATAGTTATGGGTCCAACCGAAATGAAAGCTTACATTAAAGCAATCACAAGTTAGTACACTTATTAACTTAGTAATTATGTACTTTATTATACAATTTGTCCAACAATCCCCCACATGAATGAAACCAAACGTGTAAAAATTGTGATGTTGTGATTTCTCTCTACAGTTGACATGTGCATATGATAGGTAGGCAATACCCTTGAACATTCTCTTCTGAAAGTACATTTACCTTGCTGATTGACTAGTAGACGCGATGCCCTATAACTACTTTATCGTTTTGTGTAAGCGATCATATACATTGACCACCAAACACGGTTCTTGGTTCTCCTATAAGTTTTAAGTAGACTGTCAAGTCAAGATACAGAATTGTTACTGTTGAAGTAGAGGCTCGTGCGTACCATGAGCGTGACAAGAAAATAAGCCCCACGCGTACATGAAGCATGAGAAGGAGAATTTAAATTAATCTCACGTGGAAAAAAGTGAAATAAAATGAATGTGTATAAAAGGTAGGTCAAATCCAACTAATAGTTTGAGCTTTTAGTTGTGGAACCCGACCCGATACGTACAACCCAATTTTACATCGGTATGCAATTATTGTATTGAACATAACAGAGCAGGGTATTTCTGTAATTTTTGCATCTCCCAATGGAGAATGAGTAGTTCATCACTGGCTTGCTTCTGTTTTGGGGCAAAACCAGTAATTTCTTGTCCTGACTTGGATTCTTCACTTCTGTTTCGTTGGCAAGTATCAATCTCCTTATCTGTCCGAGGAATAGCTTATATTGTGTTCTGTGATTATTGATCTGATTCGGTACCATCTTCTTTTAATCGGCGATCAAAATGCTCACCAACTTCAATGGAACCGGTGTTGGATTCGGTATGTTCCTCCCCATATTGTACATTACAATTCCTTAGAATGATCAAAATTTTCAATTGTATGTGTTTGTGTTCAGGTTTCGGGGTCGGCTGCGGTTTCGGCGTCGGCTGGGGTTTTGGAGGTCTGTCTCTTCTCTACACTGTTTTTTTTTCTTTTAATTTTTCTCTACCATGGATTGAGATGTGAAATTCAAGTTGTTCTCTTGGGTGATTATTAAATGTCATCTCCACTGAATTTAGTTTTTTTTATGATCTATTACTATATGGAAATGGTGATGTGTTTCTGGACTTTTTCTCCCCAAATTGCTTGAGTTGTTGTATGTATGGTTCATGAATTGGTTTTAGTTCTGACTGGAGGTTTATAGGGAAGTATTGTGATCTTGGGTCGTGTTTCTTTGTCGGGTTATGAGGTAACTCTTGCTTAACGTTGCCTGAGGAGGTGTTCTTACAGTTCCTTCATGTGGGTATCATGAAGCTTCAACTTTCCTAGTGATTCTTCTCAAAACTTGTTGGATCCCGAGAATGATGCACCCTCGGTCCTCGACTTTGCCCGCAAGCACACGTGGTTGTACAAGTAATAACCGGGCCAAGATACTCAGGGACTCAAATAGTCCAACGGAACTTAAAATACTCGATAAGTTTTTTGTGTGATGGAAATGTAATTGTATAAACAATAAAATTGCAAACAAGTACTAATACTGCAAGGGTTGCTAGACTAATGGTTAACAACCTAATTTACGAGAGTATTCTACTAATAATGCATCATAAGATCGAGCTATGCTTTAAAATACAAAATCCGCCTCCCGGCATTAGAAATGGCCTAACCTTGAGTCGAGGCTTAACCTCTCGGGCCAATGGTAGTTTGGTGTCGCACTCCTAGCTGCTTAGATTAGACTTTTAAAACATGTGCATGCAATTTACAAGCAAAAAACTACCCAAAGGCATAAGAAAGAAGCAAAAATGCAGCAAATATACAAAAGTTAAGGTCGAATTCATCATTAATGTGAGGAATTAGATTTAATCATTAAACCAGATGCTCCCATATCAAAATGTTTAACCAAAGTTGTGATTGACAGAGACTCAAATTTATGTAGGACAATAATGTGATGATTAGTCTCCATACTCATTGAATATTAGGTTTCCCTAAAGTTAATGAAATTCATTTGATAGACTTATGTGTTTGGGGGCAATTGACAGTTTTGGTGAGAGCCTTTTCAGACTCATTCATTGACAAAAACAGAACTTCTCATTAAATATCATGTTTTCTGAAATTGGACAGTAACCATTTACTCTACTCTTTTGGGGAAATTAGACAACGTGACATAGTCAATTTAGAGTCGATCTAAGTATGTTATGATGTTAGATTCGATGGAATAGTAAGTTCATAATCAACCAGTGCAAGTTGGTTTCGGAATTTAGAAGCTCATTGCAAATACATGATTTTGTTTTGCAGGCATGCCTTTGAATATCTTGGGGCTTGGTGCAGGTATATGTGGCTGATTCTCTCTATTCTTGTCGTGTTTCTCTTGTGAATTATGTGACCGCTTATATCGTTTTTGATTGAAAGGAGGAGGGTGTGGGGTTGGAGTGGGGCTCGGGTGGGGCTTCGGCAGTGGCTTCGGGAGTCAGTATCGGTCGTCGAGGGTCACATACCAAGGAATTGAATTTGGCAGTAAAGATCAAAAAGATATATCAAGAAACGCTTTGGATGCTCCTACTACGCAATGACTGTACCATAATGGGATGAGGACATTGGTTTTTATATATTCAAGTTGGAGAAAAATTGTCTTGGTTCATTTCAAGCAAATGTTCACTTGAAGCCGTAAAAAATATGGCATGAACACAACTTTAACCTCTTCATATGTTCCTTTCTGACTTCAATCTTTTTAATTGTATAATTGTCAGAGAAAAGAAACTTTTCCAAACATTACATGTAATTTTAATGATAAATTATTTTTAAATTTAATCAACAAAAAATACATGTTTTTTTAATTTGAAGGTTATTTTTTTCTTTTCAAATTATTTTTAACAATATTATAACTATAATTCTCTTAAAAACAATATTATAACTATGAAAGACATATTTATTATATATTTTTGCAATAAATGTAATACATGTAATATAAGGCACATTTTACAAAAAAAATAAAACACTACACTGCTGTATATTTCTTGCACAAAAAATTGGCTGGAGTAGAAATACTTGATTCAAATGGGCTCAAAATTTTGGTATATTATAAAGCATCTTCACTTCAAGCCACTACTTAGGAGTTAGGAGTGTCGGTCCTCTTTTCTGATTTTCCCTTTTAATTTTTTTTCTGCATTTTCTTTCATTTCATTGTAATGTTTTTGTAGAGTTTCCTTTTTTCATCTTGGGAATCAATCTATCTTTTCCTTTAATATAAAAATTGGTTTAGGATCATGGGTTTTTACTCAAAAAGTTGTTCAGTATAGACCTTGTTTCTCTTGTGTGCCCAGAGAAGCATAGCTTTGTTTTGTTTCAGTTTGAGCCAGCACTAGAGTTGAAGGTTTAGGAATCAATCTATCATATGTATGTCTGTTGAAGGTTGAAATTGTAAAGTATTGGTCAATAATAATACGATATATTTCGTGATTTACTAAAATATTAACCACATATGACATGCGTCTCAAATTATATACAAATAAATCTAAATAAATGGATTAGATTGATAACTAACTAACTAAACCAAAAGAAAGCTATGTTTTTTTGATCCGTGGGCCTAGTTTCTACATTGTAATAAAAAGTAGTAATCTATATCATTTATTTGTTCCAATTTGCATATAGCTTTCCCAAAACTTCAAGCAATTTATTGTACAATCAAACTCAAAGTCTACAAACAAAATAGCAGTTTCTTTCTCCAAACGCAATAGATTCAAGAAACTAGCTTCTCTGATGACTATTTCCACAATTAAAACGTGTGGAACACTTGAAATATATAGCTATATATATGAGATGCGTAATTTCAAACAAGCCGTACCTTTTGCCTAACTCCAGTTGTAAAAGGTATACAGCCAGAAGATGCAAACTTCTGGGAGAAGATCAACCCGAAAAGAGAATGAAAAAACGTTATGTAGTAGCAAACTCGATAACTTATATATTTCAAGAGTCTGGTTCAAGGGCACGGACACTTGAATCTATGCACACATTTTATACACCACACAATCGACAAGTTACTTATATGAACACGCGAAATCAATATGTCGTAAAGACAAATAAATGATAGTGAGAAGAGCACTGTGGAGCTTCCAACACTCAATGCTCATTCCTTGGCTTGGTAATAACAATTAGCCCAGCCTGGCCGGCTGGAAGCGAGCCCCGTATGGCAGTGCTTGTCATTCTATCACCTGGAACGTCAAAATCAGTTTCAGGGGCAATTTCGTCATTTTTGTATGAATACATACATTTTGCACACAAAAAATCAAATTTCACAGCATTTTTATGCCATTAACAGTGTATATCCTCTTGCAAAAGTGTGATAGTATAGAGCACCCTTTTTGCCATTTTCCCTAAAACAGTTTGGGATAAACATCACAACTTGACTTCAAAATTGCGACATCCATTAATGTAAGAGATTCAGCGGAACAATGACTTGACTTCTTTCAAAAATCTCAAGTGTACAGTTTTATCTTTGTCTAATATTCGCAATTTAGTATTAGTGTGCTTGCTATATATTACTACATAGCTTCTTAAATTGTCTATAATGTTTCATTTTAGCAAAGCTAATATAGTAAGCATAGGAACTGGGATCTTCATTTTGCACACAAGGGAATAGGAGAAAAACAAAAGAGAGGAGACATATTTAATAGACTAATATAGAGGAGACATAGCAAGTGCAATGCAGTTATCATACCTTTTCCACCACATGTGAGGTCTCAGTCATATGGTCACCCTCAACAGCAGAATTGGTTTCTGGTTTCCTGCACATGATTCAAGGTTAGACAAAATGAAGAAATGGAATTGTGATAGCTATCCTATAAGGTACCTTTCATCTGTTAAGTTAGGTTCATGGCGAGGAAATGTGCTCGATTTGGGATCTTGTGTACTGGTCGTTCCTTCTTGAAACACGTCTCTTTTACTATCTCCCTAAAAAAAGAATAGCAAGGTTAGTAGCACATTCGTGCAGTAACAGACAGAAAATCCCGTTCAACAGCATGACACTTACAGCATAATTATCTTTTGCCCACCCAGGAATTTTCTCCGAAAGCAGCACCACGTATCGCTCCATTGCCACATCCGGGTTCATGTTCCCCAGCCTTTGCCAAGCATTCCTTGCACAACGTAAGCAGTGCCGTCCATCACTCATACATAGCATCCCTCTACCCTGTTATTATAACTAGCAATCAAACTACATCGTGCAGTTTGGCATAGGGAAGGCCCTACAAGGCTCCTGCACGTTTGGTCTACCTACGTCTAACCATCTCTTCAACTACAAAAGCTTATAAAATCGAGATCTAGTTGCACTACAGCCTAGATTTGGGTACCATATATGAATTCTAAATGATTTACTGCAAATAAAAGTTTTCTTTTAGTTTGTTTGGCTGCGTAACTTATGAAAAGATACTGGCATTGTGGAGTCTTTGGGATCAGAACCTCAATCAACATGAAGTTACAAAGCACAAAGGTACAACAGTTATATCTTAGCCATTATGGCATTCAAGATCATTGGCCTATATTGATGATTTTTATTGGGTTATTAATTCATAGTGCCGCTGTTTTGCTTATCTTCCTATTATTAGACTAACCACCCAAAAACTACTCTAAAGCTCAATCTTAGCATTATGTAAAATGTCCTATTATTAGACTAACCACCCAAAAACTACTCCTAAAGCTCAATCTTAGCATTATGTAAAATGTATAGTTTCACGCAATTCAACAAGCATAACAGGTCAAAACAAATGTACAAGAACGTTTGATACCAGTAAGCTCGAGCTGAGACCCTGAGAGCCATAGGCTGAGACTCGCGACAAGGCCCTTCCGTGGCAACCTTGTGAAGCCCATACAACTCCATCTCCACATCACTTCCAACGCCTCCCAACTCATCACCGTGATCGCCAGAGGCGACATAACTTGCCGCAGCCGCGAAAACCTTCTCCAATTCACTCCTCTCAATCCCCTCCCAATCATCATCATCTCCGTCCACCCTCACCTCCTCCTCAACTCCATGCCTTCCTTCATAAAGTCTCTCTTCACACCTCACAACCCCAAATTCTTCACTTCCTCTATTCTTCTGGTTCTCCTCTTCACATTTCACAACCCCAATTTCTTCACCTTCTCTGCTCTTCTGGTTCTCATCTTTACATCTCACAACCCCAATTTCTTCATTTCCTCCACTCTTTTGATCCTCCTCTTCACATCTCAAAACCCCAATTTCTTCACTTCCTCCTCTCTTTAGATCCTCCTCTTCACGCCCCACAACCCCTATTTCATCATTTCCTCCACTTTGCTGATTCTCCTCTTCAACAGCCACAACAACCCCAATCTCCTCATTTCCACCTCCTCCACTCATACGATTCTCCTCCTTAGTACCCGAAGACCCGATTCCGCCTCTTTCGGCAACACTAAACACACGAGCCACGGGCTGCACCTCAATTTCCTGATCACCACACTCATCATCTCTTTTCTCAACCCCTTCTTCTCCATCTCCCAAACTATCCAAACCAGTAGATACGTTCAGTTCCTTCACCAATTCGACCTCCCTCTCCAATACAGCAGAACTCAAAACCTCCAACGACGACGTTTGTTCCACCGACAAATCCACAGCTTCGGATTCACCATGAAAACCACCACCAACCTCCACAGAATCAGTCTCCAGAACTTGACCTTCGAACCTATCCACCTCCTTCACCTCACCCTGAACAACCTCCTCAACTCTACTCCCACTCTCGCAACCCTGACCCAACCTCAACCTCAGCTCCTCCATCACAATCCTCTTCTCAGCCTCGCCATCGGGAGCCAGAATCGCGGACACGAGCTTGGCGATGAGGAAGGAGAGAGCAATCGCGACGAAGGCCGAGACCAGAAGCTCCGTGGCCAGCTCCATGATGGGTCGCGTGCTGAGAAAGAATCGAAACCGGTTCACCAACCACAGGACTCGACTCCGGGACAAGGAATGAGCAGAGGATTGCTCCGAAACGGTGCGTTTTGGTTCAGGAAGAGCCGCTCTGCGACGAAGAAGACGATAAAGATGAAGATGATTCAGAGGGAGAGGAAAAGGATTTTTGAAGAGAAGAGGAAAAGCATATTCGGAGGGGGCTTTTGCTTTTTTATCAAACTCGCTTTCGATAAGTTTATGGGGGCGCTGTGGGCCCCATTTAAACGTTCATGTCACGGACCTACAATCCCAACAAAATGTTTTTTTATTTATTTATGTTTTTTATGTTTTAAATTAAGGAGGTAAAATACAATAAATTGCCACTAATTATTTAAGTTTTGTAAAAAGTGAGTAAATTATGGATGCAAAAAAAATTTAACCGCGACATGGACCTGATACACCCGCCTCGATAGGGACGGATGAAACTAGAAAAATTCAGGGCGGGTTTTTATTGTTTTTTTAAGGCGAATATGAATGGACCTATACTGATTCGCACCTGAAAATATTAAAAATATATATTAATTTAAATATTATAATTATATTCTTATTTTTTATCCAAATATTATAATAACTAATTTTGGGTCGGTTTTTGAAAATTCTTGTATCCAGCAAGTTTTTAACGTGTTGGGCTCTGCAGTGCGAATTTGGCGAAATCCGGCTTGTTGCCTTTGGTAATGTGAACTTGCACTTTTGTAAATAATGCTTATTAATTTATTATTTTGTTTGCAACTTGTGTACAAACATGTCCTTAAAGTTAATTTTTTTTAATTAAAATTAGATTATTATTTTTAACTCTAGTTTATTGATTTTTTTTATTTTCTTGCACTCTATCGATATCCTCCATAAGACTTCAGATGTAAATAAATTTTGTGGAATAAGAAAAATAAGTAAGCTCGAACTAAAAAATATTAACTTCTAAAAAATTAAAGATATTTTCTTATTTTCTCAATATATATATATATATATTTTGCAACAAAAGTAAGTAGGGAATTTTTTTTTACAAAAATAAAATAAATCATGACAACTTTTTATAATTTTGTTTCTTAATTATTAGAAGAAAGGTAGCGGTCGGGAAGATATGGACTAGGCGACGCTTGATACGGTTTACGTTATCCACGCGATACCTAACCGCCTTAAATAACGTGATGCATATCTCTACTAGCTCTGGCGGCGCGTGTCTGACATGTAGGTCAGGTGTCTGATGGTGATTGGTTGGTTTGGTTCGAGTGGACTCAAGCGCGCGTTCACTTCTCAATCCACTCGCTCTACATTAACTACCACTGCATTGGATACAAAACTGAAAAGCTAATTCTCTTCAATTTTGTACGCATTATAATTTTTCGGTGCAGTTTTCAAAATAAATACTTTATTTTTGTAACTATTAAATATATTTTTTATAAGTTATGGATGAAATTATTTGGTAAGTTAAGCATCACAAGGGTATGAAGAAAAACAAGTGACATTTGATATACCGGATTTTTTTCAAAATTATTGTAATTTATTAAGTTATTTTCGAATTTAGATTATTGTTGAACATAATTTAGAAAATAGGTTTTGGTTCTGAACAAAATCCATGTGTCAACCCAACACTTTTTTTCTTTATATTTGTATTGTACCAGCAACATTTGAAACTAGGAGTGTTTATGGGCAGGTCAACCGCCCAAATGAATATTTTTTTCACCCTACCGCAAGGGTGCGGGCCAAGAAAGAGAAGACCCGCCAACCACCCGAAATGATGCGGGTTGAGGAAGAGTTCACCCGCTCGGGTCTGCGGGTGGTTCGGGTTTGGACCCGCACAACCGCAAGATTCGTGTCAAATTTAAAAGTTTAAAATTAATCCAAATTATAATATTTTAAGTTATTTTTTCTCCAAATACAATATTAGAATATTGTGTGTATAATATTTAGCAAAACTATTAGGCTTATAAAAATAAAACAAATAATCACAAATAAAAAACAGAAAGCAAACAAAGTCTTCAACTTCAACTATTAATCATTTTTTTCAAAAATACATAATGTTGACTTTAACTTTAAGATCAGAAGACGAAATTTACGCATGTCTTCAAAAACTATAATAGTATATAATTGTTATAATCTTCGGCAAAAGTTTGCCAAATATAGTTCATTTAAATATCACAAATGAGATCACTTAAAAATTTAAAGTAACATATTTTATCTTAAAAAATTAAGTGAGATCCATTTAAAAATTTAGCTAAAATTATCATAAAAAATGAAAATAAATTAAATATAACCAATGATATGTTGTGTTTGGATGGAAACAGATCGATTTTGGGATTGTTTAAGTGATATTAGCATGTGCCCAACTTAAGTACTTAGTGTACTAGTCATGCTCAATAACTCAAGTAATTTCTTTACCTAACATTATAAAGTATAATATTTTTTAAAATGTATTGGGTACGGAAAGGTGCATGAATGAGTTGCGTTGTACACGACTCCAAAAAAGTATCTGTTACATGCCTTGTTATTTGTTAGATCTTTTCGTGTCCTGTCC